>QFEC01002953.1:2779-36533 GCA_003316585.1 Gomphus bonarii | reverse complement strand
ATACCCAGTCAAATAATTCTCCCAATGAGTCCCCAAAATGAATTGGCTGTATCTCCAAGGAAACATCATCAAATTACATAATTCTGGATTTCACATGTAGCCCTTAACAAGACCTCTTTTACATACACCAACATATTGGCTCTGTTTGGCCTTGTTGTGATACTATGCGACCATGAAGCAGAAAGTGCAAAACATTGGGACAATTTTTTGAGTCACTGTACATGCTGGAACTCTTAGAACTATTTCAGAAGCATCAGTACACTGTGCATCTCTCACTCATGATATTCCAGTTATGACTCTAAAAATTCACTCACCCCATACACCCCTTAATCCTGTGAACAACCTTGCACTAGTCCCTAACCCCAATATATCAGATTCATTATCCAAACACAATCCCAATCAGATACCACATTACATATTCCTAGCTTTGAACCTATCAAGGATGTCTCTAACAAGCTCAAATGACATCTCAAACCTCATGGAAGCCATTACTATGCTGGCCAACAACCTGTCAGCCTATTAGAATCTCACCTCACAAGATCCCTGGTTGCTTAGTCATCCCAATTAAGTAATCTTTTCACCTATTTGAGTAATCCTGCTCAGCCCTTTGTTTGCTCAGCCCAGAGTCTAGACCTCACTCTATTTATTTGGTTAGTTTCTTTGTACACAGTACACTTTCCTATTTTAGTATTTTCCATTGCCTTGTGCAACAATCTTTGTAACACACCTCACCCAAACCTTATTCTTACTCATTCATGTTTCACCTCACCTTTGTTTTAATTCCCATTCTGGAAAACCCCTTGTTCTTTTGATTTGAAATTCTTCTGACTATTTGAAATACTAATCTAGTATATAACATGTATGTAAATTAGTAGTTCTGTAGTCAGAAAATTAACTAAGATTACCCTGAGTCTTTTGTCAGATCTTACCCTTGGAAATTAGGGATCTTATGGGATCTGAATGGTGTGGTACATAAGTTGAAGCCAAGCCCTACTTCAAACCTTGCCTGAAGTCACAACCTCATGTGAACAGTGATATCCAAATAATTGAAAATAAAATGATGGTAAAAGTTTGCAAAGCCAAGGAAGGACTGAAAATCTTTAACTTTTCTGGGCTCAGGCTAATCATGGATGGTTTTGACTTTATCTTCAGCCATAGTGAGCCCATCAGTTCAGAGAATGTAACTGAGGAATTTGACCAAATCTTTATGCCATTCACATTTGCTAGCTTTAGCCATGTTTTCTAAGTCATCATAAGATTTCACAGACATGTTCTTGGTGCTGTTTGATTGTGTCAGAATAGACCAATATATCATCAATATATGTGACCATGCAATGATCTAATAGGTCACTGAAGATGTCATTCATAAACCTTTGAAAAGCCACAGGGGCATTGGTCAAGCCAAAAGGCATAACCAACCATTTGTATGACCCATAGCAAGTCTTGAATGCTGTTTTCCACTCATCACCTTCAGCAATTTGGATAATGGTGGTACATATGCCAAAGGTCAATTTTAGAATAGATTTGAGCATTGCGAGGAGCATCCAAAAGGTCCAAAATGAGTAGGAGCAGGTAGCAATTTTTCTTGGTTACTTTGTTGAGTGCTCAGAAGTCAACACACAACCAAAGCAAGCTGTCTTTTTTATGGATGAACAAGATTGGTGTGCCATGCAAAGACATAGAGGACCAGATAAAACCCATATTCAGATGTTCATCTAAAATATGCAGAGAGCTTCTAGTTCTAAATTTGACTGGGAATACAGGGGTGGATGAGGCATTTTGGTGCCATCTTCCAGGGTGATCTTGAGATTGTAAAGTCAATGTGGTTCTAGTGTCTCAGCTTTTGCTTTGCTAAAGACATCCACAAAGTTGTGGTACTCTTTCAGGACATTTTCTAGGTCAACTGGGACAGACAGAGCAGAGGAGACCTTAGCTGACCAAGCCAAGGTAGCATCAATGACTGGGGTCAAGCTGAAAAACTTGTAAACCTTCTAGCCTGCAAGCATGCATGAAAGTGGCTGTGTTAACTAGGGCTATATACAGAGCTTCCAGCTTTTGGGTGGATCCAAACTCAGGTGACAGCAAGGTAGTGGGAGCCAACTTGGCTGAGGCCTTTGGGATTTCCATAGACTTTATAGAGGCAGTTTGAAATGTAATACTGCCCAATACCCAGTCAATCAACAGATTGTATCAGGTGAGCCAGTTATGTCCAAGAACTACCAAAACAGATGTATCTAATGATATGACATAAAATTCTACAGAATGGGTGTGTCCTGAAGGGAATCAGATAGGTATTTCTACTGATTTGGTAATGACCAAGTTCATACTACCATCAAGTAATTTCAGAGGAATAGGAGGGATAGAACATGTGGGTATACTATGACTATGAACATAGGTGGATTCTATAAAATTATGAGTAGAACCTGAATCAATCAACCATTTAAATAGATTATCAGAAGAACTGGGGACAGAATTGGAAGACAAGTAAACTATCAAAGAGTTCAGATTCAAAAGAGCAGAAGCATTGAGCTTAACCTCACTACTAGCACCAACCAAGTCAATGCAACTCTTGGGATGCTCAGGGGCCAAACAGTTGTGGACTATTTTTTTGGCTAAGTTGCCTTAGCTGAACTTTCAGCTTTGGTCTCTGAGGCAGTAGCCACCTTGGGGGTTGAGAGGGTTATTGTTGCTCATGCCTTGGTGGATTTTGGGCACTCTGTGACTTTGTGACTGTCAGCACCACACAGGAGACAAAGGTTATTGTCGATGCATTGCTGGCATTCCTTTGGGAGGAGCTTGCCATCCTTACCAAGCTTGTTCATGTACTTGGGTGGGTTGTTTGCTGGGATGTGGTATTGCCCTTGCCCTTGCCCTTAGGTTTTTGGGGCTGTCAGACTTGTCCATGTTAGCTTTGGGCTTGTCTGACTTTCATTCTTTTTTCAGCTTGGCAGGACCCTCTTGGGCCTGCTCTGCCTTCCTCTCCCAGTATCTTACGTCAATCTGCTGAACAACATTTTGGAGCTGGTCAAGGGTCTGAGGCTTGTTGAAGTGGACAAAGCCATCCTTGATCCACTTTGGTAGGGCCATGTAGGCCTTCTGAAGCAGGACATTGTCATTGTAGTCAACAAACACCACAAGTCTGTAAAATTCCATGAAGAACTGAGTGGCCTTGTGGTTGTCATGCATAGTTGATTTTTCAAGAGCAATCTTGGCTTTGGCTTGCTCATCCCAGGAACCAAAGTTGATCTGTAACTCATCAAGAAAGCCATCAAGTTGGTGACCCATCTCAGCTCAGCTCAGTTCAGGATCACCAGTGAGATATGGCTTGAAACATTCCAGCACCATCCCTTTGAGGTAGGAGATCATGTATGTAATTGACCTTCTGCCTATTGTCAGTAAAGGCATTGGGGACATCTGGAAATTCATGTTGCACAGAAAAATGAGGCTCTTGAGCTTCTTCAGGTCAGCCCCATAGAAGGGGTCATGTTCCTGGATCTGGGTGGTATGACCATCTTGGCATTGCTGCCAGGTGGTCCTACTGAGCTCCAAAATTGCATCAAGGAGATCCTGATTGTTTGCAGCACCTGGGGGGGCTGCCAGTTAAGGAAATTGGGGAATGGGAGGATCTTCAGGTTTGGGGACCTTGGTTGGCCTAGCTGAACTTTGTTTGCTCCTGTCCAGGTTGATTTTGTATTCATTATTGCCTTGTTGCTCATACTCTATTTCATTGTTGATAACCTCTTTGATCTGAGTGGACCACAAGGGGGAACCAAGAGAATGGAGCAAGTGGGGCAAAGTGTTATGACCGAAGCAAAGAGGTGGGGTAGATGATACACCATGCACTCTGTGCTGTAAGACTGTAGGGGTGAGCTGACTATGTTCAGCTCATGCAATAGCTTTAGTATGAGGAGGCATATTTTTGAGTAGTAAAAGACAGATAGATAATTGGTTCAGATTATACTGTTAAATGCATGCACACACACCTTTGGTTCAGGTGTTTGGCTCAGTCCAATGAGCTGAGGCAGATGTGGTGTTAGCTTCAACATACTTGTGTTGCACCTATCTACCTGCCTGTGCCACTACATTTCAGATGGGGGTTCAGTAGGTTCCTGAGATTGTCAGTACCAAACTATTTGACGATGGACTTAGGGGCTGATAGCATATGCCTAACTTAGTCGATAATCTGAACAGAGAATACATACATGAAACTAATTACTTATATAGATACTGAGTTGACATAAGGTATGCAACAACATTGCATAAGGCATGGAAACCAGAATGTAATAAATGGATACCAGAATAGGTGAAACATGGGGAGTGGGAATATGTGCCCATATATGTACTGAGGAATACCAAAGCAAAGTGAATTAATAAAAGGGAATAGAACAAAGTGGAATGTACTGAACCAAACCAAACATACTTATAGGACTTGTGAGTCTGTAACTTGTTATATGGTATGCAGGGACTTCAGTTGGTATGAATGAGTGAACTGAGGCTCAGTAAATTGTACTTTGACAGGTATCAAGGTTGCAGCCTCCACAGCCTACCACCCACAGTCTGATGGCCAAACAAAATGGGTCAATCAGGAAATTGAGCAATACCTCCAACTTTTCATCAATCAATGTCAAGATGACTGGTTATAATAGATCTCTCTTGCTAAATTTGCATACAACAATCAGATCCATTCTGCAACACAGACCACCCCTTTCATGCTTGACAGTGGCAAGCATCTGAGACTTGGACTAGAACCAACCTGAGAGGCCCAATTAGAAGCACTGGATGAATTAACCACTCACATAGAGATGGCCACTAATGAAGCATGCTCTGCCCTGTCAAAGCCTGCAGATGATATGACATAATTCTATGACCTATACCACCAGGCTGCTCCTACATACAAGATCAGTAATAAAGTCTGGCTAAATGCATGAAACATTACAACCACTCACCCAATGAAGAAGTTAGATCATAAATGGCTGGGTCCTTATGTAGTGAACAATGTTGTATCACAGAATGCCTATGGCCTCCAACTTCCACCATCCTTTGGTTACACCTATCCCATTTTCTCTGTCAATCTCCTATATCCCTACCAAGAGGATCCAATCCAAGAACAACATGCTCAACCCCCACCTTCTCCTGTTATCTGAGATGGATTCCCTGAGTATGAAGTCAAGAGGGTCCTAGACAGCATTCACCAAGGGCAACTAGAGTACTTAGTCTGCCAGAAGGGTTATAGAGCTGCAGATGACCTTTGGCTACCTGTGAAAGATATCTCTGGAGCAAAGCAACTTATAAAGAAGTTTTGTTAAGTGCATGCACACACGCTCTTGTTTCGGGTGGTTTGGCTTGGTCCAATGAGCTGAGGTTTGGATGTGGTGTCGGCTTCAACATTCTTGCATTGCACCAATCCTCCTGCCTGTGCCACTGTATTTCAGACTGATGTTTGATAGGGATCCAAGATGCTTGGTACCGGACAGTTGGACTACTAACTTAAGTACTGGTAGTGTATGTCTAACTTAGTCGATAATCTGAACAGAGAATACATACATGAGGAGTAGTTACTTATATAGAGAATGGGGTGCCATAAGATATGCAACAATGTTGCACAAGGCATGGAAATGAGAATGTAAAGTATGGAAGTAAGAATAGTAATATATGAAAAGGCAGGCATACATGCCCGTACATGTACCAAAGGGTACTGAAGCCAAGCGAGCAAGTAATGAAGAATATAGTAAAGTGTGATGTACCGAGATGAGCTGAGCCAAGCCGAATAGTACTTGTAAGACTTGGAAGTCTGTAGCTTGTAATACAGTCGGTCAGACTTCAGTCGGTATGACCAAGGGAACCAAGGCTCAGTAGATTGTACTTTGACAAGTTTCATCAGTAAAACCCTGAAGCTCCACAGCTACCCTATACTACCCTCTCCTTTTTGAACCTCAGAGAATTTCACAGAAACTCCCAAATGGTACATCTTTGATTGGACAGAAGGAAGGAACCAAACATGTGATGCTCAACCCCAAAAATAAGTGAAGTTCCACCTGACACCTTATTCATTTCACTCAAAACTTATATAAACACTCACTATCAACCTTCTCTCTGCCCACTTCAATAATGGTTACCCTCACCACTACAGTATGTCCATCCAATCCAGCCAGCAGAGCCCTCATCGCTCTCAAATCCTACCCTTTATTATTGCACTTGTCCTTTGAACTAAGAGACATTAGGTGAATTGAGAGATTTTATGACATGCCAGTTCAACCCAAACCCATTCTATCCCTTCCCTGGCAGAAGAAACCTACAACCTGTCAGCCCTACAAAGCTAGAGACCTATTATTCCTAGGGGCATCCCTTACCCCCTTTATGTTTGAGGTTTTCACTGGGAGAAGGGCTCCCAATGTTGCAGGGGAGCTTGCAGAGATGGCACTGTTCCATAACCACAACAATGTTAGCCCCATTTACTCTTTCACCCTCCCACTGTATCATGGGGTGATGATTGAGTCATATCAAACCTCCACCCTCTCCTCATTCTGGGAAACCCTGAAAGGGTATCTTGGGGAATGTTTCCATTGAATCTATCCTCCAAGGCCCATTTGAGCCAAAAATTCTGGAAGGGGTGGTAGTTCTCTCTCAAATCAAAGGCCACACCAAAATGTCATGCATTGAGAGGGAGGTGATGTCAGGGTTTAGTTAATCTTTTCCTATTTGCATTCATGTCTTTGACTATGTAATAAGTGCCAGAGTAGGGCATAGGGTCATGACTGGTGTGACTGGTGTGACAGTGACTCTTCAGCTTGATATCAGGATTACCACTACACCAGGTGGAATATCCCTTATCAGCTCATAAATATTGGAGTATCTTGTTGTTGTGACCTTGTCAATAGCATTGCTCTCACACCTGATCTACTGCAGAAGAGACAAAGGTTCTGCTAAAAATGACATTATTACTCTTGCTGAGTCAGTTTACTATCTTTGTCTAATTTAGAGGCAAGGTTCAAGGTCTTCTTCAGGGTATTTGTGTTATGTAAGATCAATCCAGAGGTACTGAGTTTGTTGCCATTATTGTTCAACATCTTTCAGTTATCATTGGAGTTCATCAGTAGCATTGCAGGGGATTTCCCTTATCATAAAACAGGTTTGCTGACATAAGCCACTTCATCCTTGATCCCTGCCATGAGTCTATTATAAAACTGATGGAAAAGTATAGTATCCCTCCAATAGACATATGTGTTGAACTCAACCAGATATCTGGTGACTCAATGGTTGTCACGCATATGAAGTATTTCAAGGTTGGCTTCAGCTTCACCTATGGGATCATGTATGTTATGAAATATTTTAAAGATAAAGAATGTGATGAATTTGCTGGACTCATGACAAGCTCATGAGTGGTTAGACCAAGGCTGACTCTTGTATTGTTATTTTTTACAATCAGAAACTATGCTACTTATACATGAAAAATACGCAAGTGGAAGGAAAATACTTTGATGCGCGTGCACATCATATATGACGCGCGCGAGTGATAATGCGTGAGTCACATGCGTTAGCTACAAATGTGACATTGCGTGTCACATGTCACAGATGTTACAGATGTAACAAGAGAATGCGCATGCAATTATAATATAAAAATAAGAAAATAAGAAATCAAATCATATATACCTAACAATGCAGTCTGATGTTGTCTTTCAGTTTGAACACAAACAGAGTAGTCATCAATTCAGGTAGGGTTGATATCTGAAGTGAGCATGGGTTTGAACCAGTCCAAGGCAGTTCCTTTCAAGATAGTATGTAGGTAACTTTTGCACTATGGGATGAAAAGGCATCAGGATGGTCTCAAAAATTCAGATTACATTGAACTAGGAAGGGTTGGAGTTTATGACTATCAGGGCCATTGAAGGTATCTGGGTCTTGGACCTTGGTCTGAGGTGAAGACTTTTCAGGGATGATAGGTTGTTGGCTAGCATAGTAATGGCTTCTACAAGGTTTGGAACATCATTCAAACTTGTTGAAGATATTCTTGGTAGGTTTGGGGCTAGGAAAATGTTGGGTGGTGTCTGATTAGGATTATGTTTGGAGGATAAGTCTGATGGTTCAGAGTTAGGGGCCAGTATGGGGTTATTCATAGGGTTAAGGGGTGTATGCGGTGTGTGAGTATTCAGAGCCATGACTGGAATGTTGCCCTTGTATTTAAAAAGAACAATATGGAAGAAATAATATAATGGACTACAGATTTACTACAAGGGGAGAGCATATTATAAGAACAATGGAACATACTAGAAGGTTTGGGGATGTAATGTAATTAATGATGGAGGTGATGATGGAGGAAGATGATGCAAGGTTGGGTATTATGTGAGAACTTTGGTGCTAGGTAAGTATCTTAGTGTGAGTGTGTACATGTGATGAGGCTTTGGAGGGTCAAGTAGGACTTTGGTGTGCCTTGGATATGAATCAGAGGTGGGTGGTTATGGGCACTATAATATTGTTTGTCCAATATCTATCAGAGGTGATCCAGGATCTAACATGTGCTTGGAGTGGTATGTGTTGCCTTGGTCTGACAGAGGGTGCCTAGTATGGTAGGTACACCTTGGTGTTGAAGTGGGTGCTTTGGATGTGAGGTGGCAGGGTGGTCAGACATTTGGATATCTGAGGGTATGGGTATCAAGATATAATAGTATAGTCCTATATGAATATGTGTTCAATGGATAGAAAAAATATATCAGATCTTTAATCCTGTTAGTGTTTCACAAGAGATTTTATATATACAAAATATATATCAGCTATATGACTACATTAGCATATATAGCACATTGGAAAAACTGGCCCTATACTTCTACCTATAACAAACTCAATATATTATGAGCAGAGAAGTTAACCAAATAAAAGAAATTATGTGAGCAGGGTCTAGCCTCAGAGGCTGAGTAAAACAAATAGGCTGGATAGAGTTACTCAAATAAGGAAAAGAGGTTACTTAATCAGGATGACTAAGCAAGCAAGGATCTCACTGGTGAAATCCTAACACAT
Source organism: Gomphus bonarii (assembly GCA_003316585.1). Taxonomy (NCBI): domain Eukaryota; kingdom Fungi; phylum Basidiomycota; class Agaricomycetes; order Gomphales; family Gomphaceae; genus Gomphus; species Gomphus bonarii. Next base: position 27,521 of record QFEC01002953.1, on the reverse strand, counting down.
ATTTTGTAAAAACTACATACATATGCAAGATAACAAAGTCTGATATATTTTTCAGATACTTGGATTCTATTAAAATAGTTGTAGGACTAACCTACTTACCCATAATATAGCAACACACTCAACTAAGGTATATATATACCTTGTACTCTACTGTCACCTACTTAAAGGTCAAAATATCTGACATGTTTTGTAGAATATGCATACCTGTGCAAGATAACAAAGCCTAATATACTTTTGAGTTGCTTGCGTTCTATTAAAATACTTGTGATATCACTTGACTAAGGTATATATGTGTATACTTTGTACCCTACTGTCACCTACTTTAAGATCAAAATGTCTGACATGTTTTGTAAAAACCACATATATGTGTAAGATAACAAAGTCTGATATATTTTTCAGATATTGCATTCTATTAAAACACTTGTAATACTACACTACCTGCCCATAATATAAAAACATACTCAACTAAGGCATATATATACCTTGTACTTTACTGTCACCTATTTCAAGGTTAAAATTTCTGACATGTTTTGTAAAAACTGCATACATGAGCAAGATAACAAGCCTGACATATTTTTAGATAGCTTGTATTCTATTAATATATTTGCAAGATTGTCCTACCTACCCCTATCTGTGTCAAAGTACAATTTACCAAACCTTGGTTCACTCAGTCATACTGACTGAAGTCCCCACATACCATATAGCAAGTCACAGACTTACAAGTCATATGTTAGATCCCAGATCACCTCTGACAAATCTCTGCAGTAGCACCCTTAGTCATCCACCTCCATGCCACAGCCAAACCACAACCCTCCATCACACTCCACACCTCAGATACCCTCCACACTCCTTATGTGATCTCCATACACTCTGTACTCTGTCCCTGTCATCCTCACCACATCATCACCCTGACACACAGACCTCCATGTCATCTCTTCCATCATCCCCTACATCATTTTCTAGTATATTCCATAGTTTCACATGACCCCATCTCTTGTTTAGCACCCCTGCATCCTAATGTAGATACTCTTCCACATTCAGATAACCCTGTTCCATATTAATCCCATGCTCTGAATGTATTTAAACCTCCATGTTGTGAGGGCAACACTGTTGACAAGGTCACAACATGTTAAGAACGGGCCGAGCTGAGGTTCTTGCTTATTACTCGAGCGAGGTTGTAACTTTGAGTGAGGTTCAGAGTAGGGCTTGGCTTCAGCTTATGTGCTGCGCCGTCCAGATCTCATAGATTCCCTAATTTCCAAGGGCAAGGTCTAACTGAAAAGCTTGGGGTAATCTTAGTCAATTTTCTGACTACAGAACTACTAATTTACATACACATTATATACGAGATTAGTATTTCAAATTAGTCAGAAGATTTCAAATCAAAAGAACAAGGGGGTTTCCAGAATGGGAATTAAAACAAAGGCGAGGTGAAACATGGGTGAGTAAGAATAAGGTTTGGGCAAAGTTGTTACAAAGATTGTTGCGCGAGGCAATGGAAATTACTTGAATAGGAAAACATATCATGAGCGGAATTGTGAAGTGAATGAACTGAAGTGAGGTCTAGAACTAGGATGAGAAATCAACGGGAACTGAGCAGGGTTTCCAAAATAAGAAAAAGAACACTTAATCATGTTTGACTAAGCGGACGGGGATCTCGTGAGGCGAGATCTAACATAACAACAAGATACTCCAATATTTATGAGCTGATAAGTGAAGGGGACATAGAACAACTTAAGTGCTCAGTAGGTTCAGGAAAGAAGGATGTCTAAAATAATAAACTCCTCAGTGGCTGTCAAGCATTATTATATTTCACAATACCTAAAATAATAAACTACAATTTAAATAAAAATTAGATCATAATTTTACACTAATGTTACAGTTGGCTCACCTCCTCAGTGGCTGTCAAGCACTGAGGAGAGAGGCTTGCACGAGTGAATGTTTCACTTGCGTGTATTGCTGAGCTGGCAATTTAGCACTGGTCAGTACCAAGCGACTGATTTTTCAGTCATCGCCAAATTTTTGGTAGGCACATGTTACCCCAAAGCGGAAGTAAAAGTATGCGTCACATGAACAAAATAAAGGAAAAAGAAAGGGAAAAAATTCTGACTGAGTCAGATAAAAATACAAAAATTTCGAAAAAATACTTGAATGTATTTAGTATGGTTCTCTTGAAGTATTGTCCAGAAATTAGCTATATATTATGCTTGAAGCTCAGATGAGGTGCATTTTGCAAGTATGCACTCAACAATAAGAGGTAATCCACCTGGTGTAGTGGTAATCCTCAGTTTATACACAGTTTACTAGCAACAAATACACAGAAAGCCTACCTGGTGTAGTGATAATCCTCAGAGATCAAGCTGAGGAGTCACCATCACACCAGTCACAACCCTATGGCCTAATCTGGCGCTTATTATATAATCAAGACGCAAATGCAAATAGGAAAATTATCAATCAAACCCTGACATCACTCCCCTCTCAATGCATGATGTCTCAGTGTGGCCTTTGAGAATGAACTACCACCCCTTCCAGAAGTTTTGACTCAAATGGGTTTGGGAGGGTGGATTCAATGGAAACATCCCCCAAGGTACCTTGGTCAGACTTGATTGCCACTCCAGGATACAGTGGGAGTCTGAAGGAGTAGGTGGGGCCAATATTACTACATCTCTCAAACAGTGCTATCTCTCCATGTTCCTGTAGGGTACATATATGCACTATACCACCTCTGATAGATTCAACCTTAATATATTGTGTTTTTACAGCCCAAAACCCTCAAGAACAATTCATTATATGTCATAATATCTTTCAGAATTTTTCAGAATTTTTACCTTCATTTGTTCATGAGTTCTAACATTATTTAGTTGTACACTATCAGGTGCAGCACTCAATTTGATTCCGCCTTGAGGCTATGCATGCACCCCAGACTTTGGCGGGAACTGCCCATGCAGTTACTCAGTGCCTTTGCTTATCTTATGGGTGTTTGGCAGGCACTAAAGGGCCAGTTTAGCATATATGTGGGTGAGACACTGCCTGCATATTCCCTCCCTCCTCAGTGTTGACAATCACTGAGGAGGTGAGCAACCTGCCATATAATGTAATTTTCATAGCTAATATTTAATATTTCTTTATGTATAGTTAAAACAATAGGTACACTAATAATAAATCTCAGTGTTGACAATCATTGAGGAGTTAAAACAATATATTCTTCTGAAAATCCTGCACCCTATTGTGAACAAGGTTGCATAATCACATCAGTTCCCTTATGGTGTTATGACCCCATTCCCCAGTGAATCCCTCAATGTAAAGGGCATAAGGGAAACACCTAGGTGTAATGGGTCTCCAGCTTTGTAGGGCTGATGGGTTTTGGGTTGCTTCTGCCAGGGGAGGGATAAAGTGGGTTTGGGTTTGGCTGGAATGTCAAGGAGTGTCTCAATTTACCTGATGTCTTTTGGTTCAAAGGACCAGTGTGAAGATAGAGGGTGGGATTGAAGAGGGATGAGGCTTTGTTGGCTGGATTGGGTGGACATGTAGTAGTGATGAAGGTGCTGTTATCAAAGTGGGTGGAGAAGAGGTTGATAGGAAATGAAATGTTTATATAAGGTTGAGTGAAATGAATAGAACATCAGGTGGGACTTTGCTTATTTTGGGGGTGAGTGTCATGTGTTTGGTTCCTCCCTTCTGTCCAATCAAAGAGATGCCATTTGGGAGTTTCTGTGAAGTTCTCTAAGGTTCAAAAGGGGAGGGTGGCATATAGGGTAGCTGATATATGCTGTGGAGCTTCAGGGTTTTGCCAATGAAACTCTTGATAAGTCACCTTGCACCAGAAACATCCTTCACAAGTAGCTGGAGGTCTTCTGTGGCTCCATAACCCTTCCAGCAGACTAGGTACTCCAGTCATCCTTGGTAAACCTTGGTGTCTAGGATCCTCTCAACTTCATATTCTGGGATTCCATCTCAGATAACAGGAGGTGGGGGTTGAGCATGTCATTCTTGAATTGGATCCTCTTGGTAGGGTCATAGGAGGTTAACAGAGAAAACTGGATGTGTGTGACCAAGGGATGAGGGAAGTTGGAGGCTATAGGCATTCTGTGATACGACCTTGTTCACTACATAAGGGCCCAACCATTTATGATCTAACTTCTTCATTGGGTGAGTGGTTGTAATATTTTGTGCATTGAGCCAGACCTTATCTCCAATCTTGTATGTGGGAGCAGTCTGGTGATGTAGGTCATAGAACTGTGCCATGTCCTCTGCAGCCTTTGACAATGCAGAGCATGCCTCATTAGTGGCCATCTCTATGTGGGTGGTGAATTTGTCCAATGCTTCCAGTTGGGTTTCTCAGGTTGGTTCTAACCCAAGTCTTGGATGCTGGCCACTGTCAAGCATGAAGGGGGTAGTCTGTGTAGCAGAGTGAATTTGATGATTGTATGCAAATTCAGCAAGAGAGATCCATTCTAGCCAGTCATCTTGACATTGTTTGACAAAGAGTCAGAGGTATTGCTCAATCTCCTGATTGACTCATTCTGTTTGGCCATCAGACTGTGGATGATAGGCTGTAGAGGCAGCAACCTTGATGCCTAGGAGTTTATTTAGTTCTCGCATGAACTGGGTGACAAACTGAGTGCCACAATCACTGATGACTTCCTCTGGTAGTCCATGGAGCTTTCAAACATGGTTATGGAAAAGTCTGGCAATTCCTACTGAGTTCAGATCAGATGTGGTGGGGATAATGTGTGCACATTTTGAGAGGCAATATACAGTGACAAGAAGAGCATTGTAGCCTTGACTGATGGGTAGTTCTGTGATTAGATCAACAGTGATGACTTGCCATCTATGGTCTGGAATACATTTGGGGAGAAGTTTGCCAATAGGGGAGGCAGGGAAGGTTTTGGTGCTATTGCAGGGGTCACAAGTCTTTATGTATTTGGCAATATACCATCCCATTCCAGGCCACTAATAGTTCTGGGACACAATTTCTGTTGTTTTCCAACAACCAGGATGGCCAGTGGTGCTTGTATCATGGTGTGCCTTGACAATATCATACCATAGTTTGGAATCAAGAGGGACATATACCTTGCTATGGTAAAGAATGAGACCATTCTCTTCTGTCAACTCTTCTCCTTGAAGATTCCTGGATGACCCAAGTTCTTTGAGAGCCTTTACAACCTTCTCATCTTGATATGTGTAGTGCTTGACTCTGTCAAGAAGTTCATTGGCCTCACCATTAACTAGTTGTGCACCTGTGACATTAACATGAAACATGTTAGGTTGGAGTAGAATTTGGTTTTGATTATCTTCCTCCCCCCAGTTATGATCTACCCATCTTGAGAGCACATCAGGTTTAGTTGAATGGTGACCAGGATGGTGGATCAATTCAAAATCAAAATGAGAGAGGCAGAGTGACCAGCAAGCTTGGCAGTGGTTTAGATTCTGTGCATGCAAAGCAAAAGTAGGTGAGGTTTTGGTGGTCATTGAGGATCTCAATTTTGTACTTGGTTCCTTCTAGGATATTACACCACTCTTCTAGACCATGGATGACAAAGAGTAATTTTTGTCATGGATAGCATAGTTGTGCTCTGTGTCTGAAAGACTCTTTGAGACAAAGCCAATGGGTCTCCACTTCCATCATCACAGAGTTGAGATAGTACAGCACCTGTTGCATATGCTGAGGCATCTGTTTCTAGGTGAAAGTGCTCTGGTCTGGGAGGACAAGGATAGGGGTAGAGGTGATGAGACATTTAAATTCATCAAAGGCAACTTGTTCTGGTCTATTTGGTGCCCAAGACCACTGTGTATTGGCTTTGGTGAGGTTGTTCAGGGGTTTGGCAATGTGAGAGAAGTTGTCCACAAATCAGCAATAGAAGTTGATGAATCTAAGGAAGGATCTTACTTTGGTGACATTGCATGGGATTGGCCAGTCATGTACTCCTGCTACCTTCACTGGGTCCATTGCTACTTTCCCTGCTGAGAGGATAAGTCTGAGGTACTCCACCTCTAGTTGTTCAAATACACATTTCTCTGGTTTCAGGTATAAGTTGTTGGAGCAAAGGATTTCAAGGACTTGTTGCATGGTATTTTGATGGGCTTCAAGGGATTCTGTGAAGATGAGTATGACATCTATGAACACTACTACAACCCCTTCACTTATGAGTTTCTTGAAGATTTCATTCATCATCATTTGAAAGGTGGCTGGGCTGTTTGTGAGACCAAAGAATATTACCAGAGGTTCATATAGACCTCGGTTTGTCCAGAAGGCTGTCTCACATTGTTGTATCCCCAGCAGACATCTAACTTTGTAAAGTGTTTGGCTCTGGCAGTGGCAACCTTGTTTATAATATCAGGTACAAGGGGAAGAGGATAAGCATTCTTGATTGTTATATCATTAAGCTTCCTGTAGTCTTGCACAAAGTGAAGGCTGCTGTCCTTTTTCTTTACAAGACTGGGGATGCCATGGGTGATTTAGAGGGACAGATGCAATGACTCTTTTAAATTTTCCTCAAAGAAGGCATCTAGTTCTCTTTGTTCATTGGGAGACATTAGATAGACCTTGGTGCTAAAGGACTTGGCACCTGGAATTATCTCAATTGCATGATCCCAGGGTTTACATGGGGAAAGCCTGTTGAAAGACTCCTTGGAGAAGACATCCTTGAATTCCTGATAAGGTTTGGAACAAGATCTTCAAAGGATTTAGTAGGTGTAAGCTCTGATGCCCTTTGGGCAAGTTGTTGTGAGATGGTTGAGCTTGCACCAATTTCTTCATGGTCTTCCTTGACAAAGACTACAAAGAGTCTGTCTCTGTTCTCTAGTACCACTGTCAAGGAGTGTATCAATTGCTAAAGGGCATCCAGTGTCAACAGACTGGACCTTCAGGGGAACTTTGGTGCACTGGCAAGTGTTAGCAGAGTGCACATAGAGAGGGGCGAAAGGCTGCTCTTTGGGGTATGGGGAGGTGGGTTTGATGTCAGGCATGTGTCAGGGTTCAGCTTGGAGTTCATTGTCAGTTGTTGTTTCTTGTTTATTTCCTTCCATGACTTTCCATGACCTTCTGGGACTTTCCATCACTTTCGGTAACTTTCCAGAACTTTCCATCACCTTCCATAACCTTCTGTAACCTTCCATAGCTTTCTGGGACTTTCTGTCACTTTCTGCCACCTTCTATGACCTTCTGTGACCTTCCACTAGGGTATATAAGTGTAACTGGTGTAACGGTTATCCCTCAGCTTGATCTCTGAGGATTACTGCTACACCAGGTGGGCTTTCTATGTATATATTGCTAGTAACCTTTGTATAAACTGAAGATTACCACTACACCAGGTGGAAAACTCCCTTATCAGCTCATTAAATATTGGAGTATCTTGTTGTTGTGACCTTGTCAATAGCATCACCCTCACATGTTAGATCCTAGGATCCCTCCAACAAATCCCCGCCCTTAGCACCCATTTATCATTCATCTCCGCACTCCTCCAGATCGATCTCAGCCCTCTAGACAGATTTCTATCCTCTGTCATACTCCATGCCACGGACAACCTCCACGTGACCTCCACATACTCCATACTCCATCTCTGTCTTTTCTCCCACATAATCAATCTGATATACAGACCTCCACGTCACTCCTTCTATTACCTTCCATGTCATCTTCTATATAGTAACTCCTCTGCATTTGGATGACCCTGCTCCATATTAACCTCATGCTCTGAATGTATTTAAACCTCCATGTATTCGTAGCTAGTTCCCTAGTTCAAATATTGACTTAGTCTTACCTCGTTACCTCCGTTCTTACTCTGCACTTCTGCTCTGCAACTCCATAAATTCAAGGACAAGATGACACAAGAGGGCGCAACACATAAGTTGAAGCCAAGTCCTCTTGACTCCGTACCCCAGCTTGAAAACAACTGTTCAACCACTCTGGACCTCCTGGACAAGACATCTCTGACTCTGGACTTAACATCACAGCATGACTGGTGGGGTTTCAGTTTGGTTTGGGATTGGCAATGAATATAGCATGTCTCTTGTATTCCCTAGTGTACATGTTTCAGGAACTGAAAACCAATTTGTCAAGCAGGGTATGTCCTTCACCACTGATTTGTCTAAAAATCCTGTTTCCCTCCTCCTTCAGGAGTTTGGACCCTTGCCTTTTGTGCTACCTCATTAGTATCGAGAGCAGCAGCTACTGACTCTGAGATCATATCAGTAAGTGCAGCTCCTGTGAGGTTTGTGTGGACATATTCCTTGTGGGGCTCTGGGCATTCTGGGGAGATATAGCCTTGCTTGCCACAGTTATAGCACATTCAAGTCTCAGTGCATCATCAATTAGTGTATGTCCATGGGTGTGGCAATGCTAGATGTGGGCATAACAGGAACAGTTGCACTGCAGGTTGGGATGGTGTGATGGGATCCTTGAGGTGCTTGTGCCTTTTTGACTTCTACAAGACAGCAATAGTTATGGTCAATCTGGCATACAGCTTCCTTCCATGCCTTGAGGTTGGATGGGAGGAATGGTTGTACATGGATCTTGTCTAAGATCATTGCTGGAAGTCCTCATGCATAGGCATCCTCTAGTGCCTCATTATTGAAGCCTGTACTCACTGCAAGTATCTCAAATTGAGTAGTATAGTCATCTGCTGTCATGCTAGATGTCATCTTGAGGTCATGCAGTTTGGTATGAGCCGTTCTGATACAATCAGGATCTCCAAAAGCTTCTTCAATCTGCTTAGCAAACTCATCAAAGGTACTGATTTAGGAGGTTCCATTGATGATAGCTTTGGTTTTATTTTGTGCCCAGATCACTGGAGAGCCTCCTGACATGAATGAGAGGGCATTAAATATCTTGGTTTGTTCATCTGGGAATTGTTATGATTAAGAGTCAAGTGACTGCTGCAAATAAGACCACTGCAATAATAAAAATGCAGGGAAAAATGTAGACTTGAGAATTATCAGAAAGACACTTATAAACTCAAAGTGTGGGCTAAAAAGCTGGTTTATTTCATGGTAAAGTCTGTCCTTATATACTGTAAAACTATGGGAGTGAGGGGGTGAATTTATCATGTGAAATGTGGTGAACATGAGGGGCAGGGGCTACATGTGATAAAATAATGAGGGAAAATGATGTGGGAAATGTGTCATGGTAGAAAGTGGTGGAATATCATGGAAACATACATATAAATTGTCATATAAAATGTCATTGTGTTTGGGGATGTATGGAATATGTTCTGGCCTGTCCGAGATGCCCCCAGGAGTTTTCTTGTATGAAGGTTTGACTCATTTCAAATGATCACGTGACACACATGAAGAATGTTTGAATGATGTGTGCTTTGGCTTGTCGGATTGGTTGATCAGGCCATCCATTGATTCGTTGCAGTAGATAGTATATTCGATTTGGTGACGGTTAGAACTCGTGTATGCATGAATACGTGTGACTCGGGTATGCATAATTTCACACCTCGGTTTGCTCGACATGACTTGGACTCAGATTCTCAGACTTTGAGGTAGCTCATGTGTGTGTAGGTGGCATGGCTTGTGTGTGAGTAAATGGCTTGTCTCATCTCATGTGTGTGTGTGTGTGTGTGTGTGGCTCATAGTAGTTTCTCGTTGTCTCATAACAGTTTCTCGTGCATTGTGGATGTTGATTGGTTTGTGAGTGAGATGGTGTGATATTGCTTGATATGTAATTTCCAACAGGAATGACCCTGGTTGAAGGGTGATAAAGAGCTTTACAGTGTGGATGAATCCTTCTGTGTCAGCCCTATCCCCAGTGAACTTCTCTGGATCAGCCACTTTGATGGAGTGTTGAGAAAGGGGGTTGGGTGCTGGAATATGGGTAGTCAAATGCTGGGTTACTGCAACTGCAGCAGCTGAGGCAGCATTGGTCATATTGTTCTGTATAGCACTCAACTGCTCCTGAAGTATTTCATTCTGGCATTGTAGGAGATCAACTTGGTTTGCCTGGGTGGTAAACATGTTTCTGAGAATAGTGCCAGCTACACCTAGGGACTCCCAATATTCTTCTGGGATGGTATTTTTGCTGATTTATTGAGAGGATGCATTGGATCTGGCTTTCATCTGTCAGTATATGCATAATACACTAGATAACTCAGTAGTACTAATGTGACAGCTGATATGATGATATAAGAATAAAGACATAGTTGTCAGATTCCTAAAGAATTAGGTTGATTGGTTGGAATGGTTGAATATATGCTACCATTCTATTCAGGAGTAGTGTGTGAGTGAGTGATTGACAGTTAGTGTGATAGATTTGGAGTACCTGGAGTGTCATTGACAAACTGGAGGGGACAGAACTAAACATGGCACTTGTTACAGCTCTCAGGGCAGGGATTCCCACTAAGCCATCATATCCCCAAGTTAGAGTTTAAAATGAGATACCCTCTTGTTAGATCCCAGATTGTCTCCAACAAATCTCCATCTTAGCACTCTTAGTCATCCTCTGCATCACATCCGAGTTGTACTCATCCCTCCAGAGCACTCTGCATCCAACATCCCCTCCAAGCTCCTCACATAATCCCCCCACACACAACACTCTGTCCTGTCATTGTCACCACATCATCACTCTGACACACAGACCTCCACATCACCTCTTGTGTCATTTTCTAGTATGTTCCATAGTTCCACGTGACCCACACACTCTCATTATAGTATCCCTGTATCCTAATGCAGTTCTCTTCCCACATTTGGACAGCCCTGTTCTATTTCAATCCCACACTCCAAATGTATATAAACCTCCATGTATTCATAGCTAGTTCTCTAGTTTGAATATTGATTTAGTCTCCTCCTTACCATCTCCATGAACTGTCAAAGTATGATCTACTGAACCTCAGTTCACTCAGTCATACCAACCAAAGTCCCCGCATACCATATAACAAGTTACAGACCTACAAGTCATACAAATATGTTCAGCTCAGCTTGGTACATCCCACTTCATTCTATTCCCTTTGAATCATTTGCTTCACTTTGGTACCCCTCAGTACATGTACCAGCATGTATGCCCACTCCTCACTTTTACCTATTCTTGAATTCATTCCTTATAGTTTAGTTGTCATCCTTATGCAGCCCTGTTGCATACCTTATGGTAACTCTGTTTTCTATATAAGTAATTAGTTCCATATATGTATTCTCTGTTCAGATTATCGACTAAGTTAGGCATATGCTCTCAGTCCCTAAGTCCATCATCCAACCATTCAGTACTCACAATCTCAGGAACCTACCAAACTTCCATCTGAAATCCAGTGGCACAGGCAGGTAGATCGGTGCAATGCAAGTACATTGAAGCTGACATCACATCAGCCTTGGCTCATTGGACCAAGCCAAACACACAAACCAAGGGCATCTGCATGTGCACTTAACATGAACTCACTCCATAACCTCACTCCACAACACCTCCATAAATACAAGGACAAGATGATGTAGGAGGGCACAACACCTAAGTTGAAGCCAAGTCCTTTCAACTCCATACCCCAGTTCAACCTTGACAGCTCAGACCACTCCAGAACCCCTCTGGACATGACATACTTGACTCTGGACTTAACACCTCTGATAGTACCTAAAAGTCTAAAGGCTAAATGCTAAGCTAGTACAATACATAAGTTGAAGCCAAGCACCATCCAGCATGCTAACTTTGGTCTTAGTCTGAGATTATCCTAAACCCCTTGGTTCTACCCCAAACTGCAATAACCCAAATCTTAACACCCTGACAGAGAGAGGAAATGAGTAACTGGATCAGAGGAAACAGATGAATGAATTCACAGGCTGGTGAAAGAGCTAACCAGAGGAGTAGATCCTGAGAAATATGATATTCCATGAGTTGCTTCTAAGTTATGATTAGACTTTAGAAGATTTTGTTTGAATTGAATTTGATAGTTTTTTTATTACATCTAACAGTGTAATCTCCCATTATATTCCTCAGGTTAACCCTAAGCCAGCCCGGTTTTAGCTACCCACTGCAATACTAATACTAGAAACACTTTTGGAGAATGTAAACCCCTATCTGAAGATAGATTTATAATCCACATATGGGTAATTATTACTTTTGCCTTAGTTTTGTAAGCTGTTTTTTTTCCTATGTAAGGAGTTCTAGTTCCTGTCTTACATGAAACAATAACCCGTTCTTTTATCCACAGCCGACTGGGATGAGAATGAGCAGTTAAATAATATAATATCATAGAGCGTCAACTTGAGAGCGATCTCCAATTTGCGTTTGAACAGCCTTATCCATGGCTTCCAGCCAGAGCTCCACATCTGTCTGAGGACCCTCTAGTTTTCGTCTCTCCTCCCCATGTTTTGAAGTAGTCGCCTTGGATTTGCCGTTACTTTTCATCGAAGTGGCTGACATAACAGATTCGGAAACCATAGGAATCGGGAGACCAATATAACTGGCCTGCGCTATTACGGGCAAGCGGCGCAGAGTACGCCCTGACATTCCCTGATCGCATACCAACTCATTAAGCGCTGATAATGCGGGAAGGATTTGGGAATAAACTTACTCGGCATTTTTCGGACAACTTGAGGAGTTTGAGACCTGCCCTATTTGTTCGTTCTCGAATGTTAGTAGAAGTTTCAACTGTTTCAAAATTTCCAGCTGTTTTGGAATATATATTCGCCTGGGCAATGTTGGGAACATCCTAATACCAGTGAATATCTTTCATACTTGTTATGCAACACCTGACTTACCAGAGGTCTTACAATCCCTTTCTTGATCAGTTCCACAAGGCAAGTTCGCAGGATTTCGTAGATGGCGTCACAGGGAGGTAGGTCCACATACTGCACTATGTCTGCTCGATCGACGAAGGCAGAATCTGAAAAAAGTTGGAGTTGAGTGGTTTGCTTCCTCGGGTTCTACCAGCATAATTATGCCTAAGAGATGAACCAACCTATGGCTCGAGCAAGGTTAGAAGTAGAGATCACTAAGACGTTTTTTTTGTGTCGAAGTCTATCGAGTTGAGTTAATAAGGCATTCACCACCTATATGTCACACATCAGGGGTGCAGCTGATGATGAGAGTTACAGCATACACGCAATGCATCTGAAGGCTCGGTCCCTGCCATGGCTCCTGCACGAGCAGTGGTCAAACTCTCCACTTCATCTACAATATATAAGTTTGAGGCGCTACGATGATTGAACAGTTATGATTTACCAATAAGGACCACCACAAAACAATCTTCTTCTTCACACAAATCATTGACACTGGAAAATAATTTTTGGACTAGCTTTCCCGATTCCGAAAACCATCGACTGAATAGAGAGTGGGAATTGATTTCAAGCAGTCGTGCATGGGAGTAACGAGAACTTAGTCGAATGGAAAGTTTTTGAGCTAATGCACGAGCCAGCGAAGTTTTTCCTGTCCCTGGACTGGAGGGCATTGAGTCAATTCAGATAGAGACATGATAGATAAGGACTCACGGTCCATGAAGCAAAACAACACTTGAAGAAAAGGAGAGAAAGAGTAATGATTGACTGTGGGGGAAGATAGATAAAATATTTACCGGTTCCAAGAGACAATATTAAAATCAACATCGGCATCTGAGAACACGAGAGTAGCATAAATGTAATTGAGTAACCTGGATTTAATATCGCCTGGGTATATCAAGCTGTCCCTACACATGCAATACGGCTCAGTTGCTGCTAAAAAGTATTAAAGTTTCTAACCATAGTCCCTCAAAGGCTCGAGATGGTAAGTCACAGACTGACGCAGCCATTAATTCGTCTCCATGTACATCACTTCCCAATGCACTTGTCATTTCTTCCGTAGCTTCATCTTCTGACGGCTGATAGACATGGATCACGAGCTCCGCCTGCGACATTGGGAGGACGTCAATTGGGCAGGCTAGGATCCTGAACGAATGAGTCCGGCTCTAAGTTTTTTCGTCAAAACGAACCGGACTCAGATGTAGCAATCCGCTCGACATTGTCTGCCAAAGTCTTGATGTTTTCCCAACCAGTAATTTCTGAAGGCAAGATGAGGTGGGTATCAGAGGAGATATGTTTCCGCACTAGCTCTCGTATCGTATCGAAGCGGGAGTTAGAGGTGGCGAATATTCGAACTTCAACTGGTAGTCCAAGAGACGATTACTTATCATAAGAGAAAGAAAAACTTTTACGCACTATGGACAGGCCAGCGAACCAAAAGCTCGAGTGGTGTTTTATCGTCCAAGGTGGACGCAATACTCATAGCTATGTCCTGGTTCTTCATCTTCTGGGACTTGCTGTAATGATCACGTGACTACGCGTTACAAGTGAAGAAAACGCCAGGTGTCACAAGTCATCACACCCCAGCCATTTGCATGAACGAAGCCATAAATTTTGCTGCGCCTTCTAGAAGAAGCAACTGTGAAACGAATATAATGATACGAGATGGTGTTGAAAATGTCATCGTCCCCCTTTCCAACGCTGTGAGAGTAAGATCCTACTGTGATGTTTTGCGTCTCAACAGTGATGATTTGCATGTAGCCAAATCAGCCTTTCCTGAAGTTACAACAGCAACATTATGGGAAGGATTGTGTGAGCTACCTTATTTTTTACACTTCTGATATTTTAACTTTGCCATAGTCGATACATTTCGAAGAAAAACGTCACATTGACCTCGCATCAACCAATAGCTCACCGATCAAAGATTATACATCAAACTCTGAAAACATCCCAGTATTTCACGTCATAGAACAGGAAACTGTGATACCTTGCGTGTTATCATTTTATGATCGTATGCAGACTACGTCCTCCCAGTCTTCCGTAGAGGTACCAGAGCCTCTCGATATTGAGGTCTGTGTGAAACGTCTTTGAATAATGCTTTGACGCTTTATTTTTGTGAAAAAAGATGCCATGTGACATCAACAAAACTCCTAACGGTGCTTTGTCAACTCTCCACACCTCAATTCGGGATCAGAATTCAGACACTAACCGAATGTCAGCACCGGAGTTCATGGAATTGAAAGATATCCTTTGTTCCCCTATGGTCTATGGTTATACACAGCAAGTGTCGACTCAAGCTTCCATCCGACCTTCCGTAGAGTTCGACGGCCCACTTCTCACTGAGGTTTGTGAGATCTGCAGTTTTCTCTTACTCATGTAACTATCTAATCCATTATAGAGGGTGCTATTCAAAGATGACCAGACCCTTGGCTTTACATCATCCTCCACCTTGGCAGTCGGGGATAAATATACAGTCTATGGTGGATTGCCAGCTTCCGATGCTGCGGAAGAGGGAATACGGACTGACGTCCCTCAATCGCTGTCTCTTGGCTTAGATTTATTCAAACCTGACACTGTAAGAATCTGTCTCCGTAATCACTGCCACAATCTACTTAAATCTTTGGCACGCAATAAGAACCATCTTCTCGTTTCTCCTCCTTTTTGTCCACGTTTTCAGCAAAATACGTGCCATACTTACTCTCAATCAACCTACGAAGACAAAAATGTACTTATTTACACCCTCCACTTGTGGTTTTTACTCAAACATAGCTAACTCTCCGAAGCAACCTTTGAACGCACACACACCCTTAACATCTTCTTTGTTGTTGGAGAATGAAACTACATCCTCAGTGTGTATCTTCTTACAAGTGGATATATATGCTCACCTGTAGTCTTCAGAACACCTCAGAAGTCGACTTGAGAGTGTCTGCTTTGGCTTCCAAAGTGCTGTGATGTTTTGCAAACCGCCTCTCCAGCTAACCCAACCCTCCAACAGAGTCTCCCTGTCCTTATCAGAACCGATGTAACTGCTGATCGTACTTCTTCGAATAAATCCACGAGTAGGAATATCAAAGTTAGTGTGTCTCCTCTCTATCGATTCCCCATGTATATACATCAAACTACAGGACGCTGCTCCAGCTATCGAATCATCTACTCATCCCTGCACAACCTTTCCCAATTCGAAAACTACTATTTCTCCCGATACACTTCCGCCAGTAATGTCACCACAGGAAATTGGAAATATTCCAAACGATGTTTCTGCTTTTTCCAAGCGGTCGCGAAACGAAATCGTAGGCACTCGAGTTTATGCTTCTAATTCAGTGTTCAACATAACAATTTAGCTCGACCAAGACTTTTTTGATCCTCCGATCAAGCCCTCCAAACGTTCTAAGGAAACTGTATGTTGTTCATTCGCACTTCTTCCGTTGACATACCTTCTTCCTGATCATCTGAAAATCATCAGAAGGCACTCACACCGAGTCGTTTGTCGATAGTCGACCATTCGAAACTCTTTTTACCCTTTCGCTCTCCATTATTCTCCAAACCCCCTCAATCTGACATGATCCCGCCCCCCACTACTGAGACGAGAGCAGATTCTTCTCACATTGACGGTACAAAGCCATCTATCCCCGCCCTATGCAAAACCAACGAACCGATGATCACTCCACAGGTCCAACAAATGGGTCGATTTAGCACCACAGCCTCACTTACCATCCCGGAGCTAGGAAATATATCCCAGAATACAAAAGCCGCTTCGAGGCCCTTTAAGTCACCCTTCAGGTCACCTCTCTCGTCTCTTTCATCGTCAGTTACTAAATTCGTCTCATCCCCCAACATACAAGCCTTGGAAAGGAAATTGCAGCTTCTGAAGAGAGCGGTTAAAATTAAGGCTGACAATGAAGAACAAACACTCAAAGAACTGATAACAAAGTGGAGCTCTGTGGGCAGGGAAGCATCATGGGAAGTCTGGTCTTTTGTCAGAGACCAAGGTCACGACAGCTGGGGAATGGAATCCTCAAAAGAACAGTTGGGTGTGGGAGGACGAGAGAGAGGCTGGGGTTGGGACACTACCACTGACCATACGACAGAGACGGATTACGAGTCTAATTGGAGGAACGGAACTATTGATCAAGATGACACTAGAGAAGAAGGAAGGGTAGTTAGCTCACCATCAGGAACATTCACCGGCAAGATTTCCGACAACCAATTCCGGCCCGATCTCGTTTTCAAAAGTCAGTCCTGGCATATGTGATCATAGAAAGTTACTAGACTGTAACGAACAGGGAAACCGACTAGAAACTGCTCAATCATAATGGAGGACTCCTATGGTCAAGATGAAACAGACCAGACGCATGCTTTTCGGGCGAATTCATTGGGGACAATGCTAAGATCGTTCGGAATAGTTGACGAAGTGTTAGGCTGGGATGAGGACACGGAAGACTTTATCATGTCGCATTAATGGTGACCTTGGTGCCACTGTCACTTTTACCCTTTCCTGTTCCCTGGCTCCAACTAGGAATGGGAGAGAGTTTTGCAGCAGAGATCATTGTGTTGGGTTATGAAGGATCCAAATACATGTCATACGGTTTCTAATCGGCATTGCATGGTGACAGTTTCCAGCCAAGAAAACAATCTGAACTTAGTCTTAAGTATAATTGAATAAAGAAATGGTGAGAGATATTGATGGCTTACCTGTTAAATAAGTGTTGGAGGAATTTCAAGTATAGGTGACAGGATTGATTCTTTTCTCATCATAGCGAAGGTAGTTCTCCGATCGCTCTACTAGGGTCTTTCGAAGCTCAGACAGGAGTACAATTCTATATCCATAACCCTCGTCCATGATGACATCCTATAGTCTATTTCTAGGGAGATCTATCTACTCCAATACATCTTCTTTTGAAGCTGTAGCTCTATTTCTATAGTTGTGCTCAATATGTGTAGGGATGTATCTCAGCTTTGATATTTGGAACACAGTAGACGTAGAAAGATATTCTGGTTTGGAAACCTGCGAGAAAATCCTGTAATGTGGTTACTTTTGCATGCATAATTCTATCCCAAGAAAATTGTTTCATTGGAATTTTTCATAGAAAACCTGGAAAATAATAAGAAAAATTTAATTATGGTCTTTTATTTTGAATTCAGAACCTCTATTCTACTCATGCCCTTTGCCCCAAACTACCCTTGTTTCCAGACTAGAGTTCCCTTGTCCTCATTTAAACAATTTAAAATATCTAGTGGTAACTGGCTAGTAGTCTTCAATCAGAAAATTATCTTAGACCTAAGTCTTCTGAAAAACTCACTCTTGAAATCAGAGATTGCTAGGCCACAAAGGGTGTAGTACATTGTTATAATATAACAGTAACCACCTATGCTCTTAGACACCTGAACATTCCCACCAATATACTGCCTCACTCTAAACCATATCTAAAGCACCATCATCAACACTGAGGTACCTCTCCAACACCAAGGCAATTTCTACAACACCAAGCACATAATTGAAATTCCAAGATACTGAACCTTGGACCATTCCCTCCTTTGTATAATAATAATTCCTTTTAATGACCCAACATAGATACTTGACCCTGATCCATTTCCATATCCATTTCTGTTTCTGTTTTCATTTCCATTCTCTTTCCTTGATATTTTCTGTGCTCAGACTTGCTTTCCCATTAGAACTACAATAAGCCTTGTCATATATTTATTTATACTCCTAGACTTCTGTAGTATTCACTAGTTTGAATATCAACTTAATATTCTCACTCACTTGCAAACCTCATGAACTCTGTAACTCTGAAATTAGGGACTGACAATCTAGGAGGGCACATCATATAAGTTGAAGCCAAGTCCCCTTGACATCAAACCCTCTTGTCACTCAGTATCTAAGATACCAACACTTGTGAGCTCAACACCTTGGGCAATATCTGATAGCCTCAGTCAGCTTCAGTTTACACTATATGCCTCAGTCAACCTCATACACCCTCAGCTACCTTCAGACATTGTTCAATTCTAAACTTAACAGTATACAGAAACTCACACTCCTGATCATCCATAAGGCATACTACCAGGAATGCTGTGTAAACTGGTGCAATTAGAACCATCATGGAAGTATCAGTATACCATGTGTCCCTTTCCCAAGATCTCTTAGTTGGTGGTCCTAGTACTTACTCTCCCCAAATACTGAATATCAATCCAATACCCAAACCCAAATCCATCCCATCCAACTCCTCTGACTATATAGCCCTTCACACTCCCTGGCCAACTTGTTCCTTACACCTAATCCACCAAAGATGTGTCATGGATAGCATAGTTGCACTCTGTGTCTGAAAGACTCTTTGAGACAAAGCCAATGGGTCTCCACTTCCATCATCACAGAGTTGAGATAGTACAGCACCTGTTGCATATGCTGAGGCATCTGTTTCTAGGTGAAAGTGCTCTGGTCTGGGAGGACAAGGATAGGGGTAGAGGTGATGAGACATTTAAATTCATCAAAGGCAACTTGTTCTGGTCTATTTGGTGCCCAAGACCACTGTGTATTGGCTTTGGTGAGGTTGTTCAGGGGTTTGGCAATGTGAGAGAAGTTGTCCACAAATCAGCAATAGAAGTTGATGAATCTAAGGAAGGATCTTACTTTGGTGACATTGCATGGGATTGGCCAGTCATGTACTCCTGCTACCTTCACTGGGTCCATTGCTACTTTCCCTGCTGAGAGGATAAGTCTGAGGTACTCCACCTCTAGTTGTTCAAATACACATTTCTCTGGTTTCAGGTATAAGTTGTTAGAGCAAAGGATTTCAAAGACTTGTCACATGGTCTTTCAATGGGCTTCAAGGGATTCTGTGAAGATGAGTATGACATCTATGAACACTACTACAACCCCTTCATTGATGAGCTCCTTGAAGATTTCATTCATCATCATTTGAAAGGTGGCTGGACTGTTTGTGAAACCAAAGAACATTACCAGAAGTTCATATAGACCTCGGTTTGTTTGGAAGGCTGCCTTCCACACATCTCCTTTCTTTATGTGAACATTGTCAAATCCTCAGTAGATGTCTAGCTTTGTAAAGTGTTTGCCTGTGGCAGTGACAACCTTGTTTATAATATCTGCCACAAGGGGTAGGGGGGAAGCATTCTTGATTGTTATATCATTAAGCTTCCAGTTGTCTCACAAAGCAGAGGCTGCTGTCTTTTTTCTGTACAAAGAAAACTGGGATGGTATGGGTGATTTAGAGGGGCAGATGCAATAACTCTTTCAACTTTCTTCAGTGAATGCATCTAGCTCTTTTTGCTCATTGGGAGACATTGGATAGACCTTGGTGCTAAAGGACTTGGCACCTAGAATCAGCTCAATTGCATGGTCCCAAGGTTTATGTGGAGGGAATTTGCTGAAGGACTCCTTTGAGAAGACATCCTTGAATTCTGGATAAGGTTTTGAAGCAAGATCTTCAAAGGATTTAGTAGATGTAAGCTTTGATGCCCTTTGGGCAAGCTGTTGTGAAATAGTTAAGCCTGCACCAATTTCTGTTGAGAAAAACTGCTCATTTCTATTTTTCAGATCCTTGTATCACACCAAGGGTTGTGCATCCTTTTGCACTATTCATCCTTCCCACTCTCATTCCCAACATTCCCACTGCGTGTGCTCTTTCATCATGCCATACATGCACCATCTGTCATGTGACATGTGCATCACTCTCATCACATGCGTGCCACATACGCATGTCATCAACAACACGTTTCACGTGTTATCGGAGTAGAACATGTGAGCAACAGATCTAACCTTTAGCCGCTAGCCCCTGTCTACATAGTATATAGTTGTGTAATCTATTAGTTACAAATTTCAGTCGGTTTCAGCCTGGCCCATAACTATAATGTAGTTATGTTATAAACCTCTTCTACTAGCCTGAGTTAACAGTGTCCTCAGTATCCATTCTCATTTCTTAGCCTGAGTTAACAGTGTCCTGTCAAAGTACAATCTACCGAGCCTCAGTCCCCTCAGTCATACCAACCGAAGTCTGAGGTACCATATTACAAGCTACAGACTTCCAAGTCTTACAAGTACTATCCGGTTCAGCTTGGCTTGGTTCGGTACCTCACACTTTGATTATATTCTTCTTTACTTGCTTGCTTCGCTTCAGTAACCTTTGGTACATGTACAGGCATGTATGCCCACTTTCCATATATTACTATTCTTACATCCATACTTTACTTTCTCATTTCCATGCCTTGTGCAATGTTGTTGCATATGTTATGGCACCCCATGCTCTATATAAGTAATTAGTCCTCATGTATGTATTCTTCATTCAGATTATTGACTAAGTTAGACATACACTACCAGTACTTAAGTTAGTAGTCCAATTGTTCGGTACTAAGCATCTCGGACCCCTACCAAACATCCGTCTGAAATCTAGTGGCATGGGCAGGAGGATTGGCACAATGCAAGAACATTGAAGCTGATGCCACATCCAAACCTTGGCTCATTGGACTGAGCTGAACCATCTGAACCGAGAGTGTGTGTGCATGCACTTAACAGTATAATCTGAACCAATCATCTTCCTGTCTTTTACTACTCAAACAATATGCCTCCTCATACTAGAGCTATTGCCAGAGCCAAACATAGTCAGCTCACCCCTACGGTTTTACAGCAAAGAGCATGTGGAATGTCCTCTACCCCACCTCTCCGCTTTGGTTATAATGCTTTGCCCTGCTCGCTCCATTCTCCCAGTTCTCCCTCGCAATCTGCTCAAATCGAAGAGGTTATCGATGATGAACTGTATGAGCAACAAGGCAATGGCAAATACAATAACAACCTGGATAGGAGTGAACATGACTTGGTCAGGCCTCCCGAGGCCCCCAAACAGGATGATCCTCCTATTCTGCAATTTACTCCTCCTCCTCCAAGGGCCACTTCTCCTTTCGGAGGTACCCCTCAACTCGCAAACAATTGGGACCTCCTTGATGCAATCTTGGAGCTTGGTAGGACTGCCCAGCAGCAATGCCAAGATGGTCAGACTGCCCAAATTTGGGAACCAGACCCATTCGATGGGGCTGACCCAAAGAAGCTCAAAAGCTTCATCTTTATGTGCAATATGAATTTCCAGATGTGACCCAAATCCTTTACTGACGATAGGCAGAAGGTCAATTACATGATCTCCTACCTGAAAGGGACCACGCTGGAATGCTTTGAGCCATATCTCACCAGCGATCCCCAAACCAAACCAAGATGGGCCACCAACTTAGATGGCTTTCTCAACAAGTTACAAATTGACTTTGGTTCCTGGGATGAACAAGCTGAAGCTGAGATTGCTCTTGAAAAATTAACTATGCATGAAAACCACAAGGCCACTCAGTTCTTTGTGGAATTTTACCAACTTGCTGCATTTGTTGACTACAAGGACAACACCCTGCTTTGGAAGGCCTATACGGCCCTACCGAAGAGAATCAAGGATGCCTTGGTCCATTTCGACAACCCCCAGACCCTCAAACAGCTCTGAAATGTTGTTCAATGGATCAATGTGAGATACTGGGAGAGAAAGGCAGAGCAGGCCCAAGAGGGTCCTGCCAAGCCAAAAAAAGAAGGAAAGTCAGACAAGCCCAAGCCAACTAACACAGACAAGTCTGACAGCCTGAAAAAATCCAAGGGTAAGGGCAAGGACAATTCTATGTCCCAGCTGAACCCACCCAAGTATGTGAATAAGCTTGGTAAGGATGGCAAGCTCCTTCCCAAGGAATGCCAGCGATGCATTGACAATAATCTTTGTCTCCTCTGTGTTACTGACAGTCATAAAGTCACAGACTGCCCAAAATCCATTAAGGCACAAGCGATGACTACTCCTTCAACCCCTAAAGTGGCTACTGCCTTGGACACCAAAGCTGAAAGTTCAGCTAAGGCAACTGAGCCAAAAAAATAGTCTCCAACTCTTTGGCCTCTGAGCACCCCAAGAGTTGTGTTGACTTGGCTGGTGCTAGTAGTGAGGTTAAGCTCAATGCTTCTGCTTTATTTAATCTGAACTCTTTAATAGTTTACTTGCCTTCCGATTCCATTCCTAGTTCTTCCGATACCCCATTCAAATGCTTGATTGATTCAGGTTCCATTCACAGTTTTATAGAATCTACTTTCATCCAAAATCATAGTATACCCACTCATTCTATACCTCCCATTCCTCTGAAACTATTTGATGGTAGTATGAACTTGGTCATTACCGAATTAGCAGAAATACCTATCCACTTCCCTTCAGGACACACACATTCCATAGAATTTCATGTCACATCATTAGATACATCTGTTTTGGTAGTTCTTGGACACAACTGGCTCACCCGATACAATCCGTTGATTGACTGGGTACTGGGCAATATTAAATTCTGAACCACCTCTATGGAGTCTATGGACATCCTGACGGCCTCAGCTGAGCCAGCTCCCGCTGCCTTGCCCAAGTCTAGATCCACCTGAAAGCTGGAAGCTCCGCATATAGCCCTAGTTAATGCAGCTGCATTCGCACATGCATGCAAGCTAGAAGGTTTGCAGGTTTTTTGGCTTGACCTCCATCAGTCTCGGTCGACCTAGAACACATCCCAGAAGAATATGGCAACTTTGCAGATGTCTTCAGCAAAGCAAAAGCTGAGTCTCTAGGACCACATTGACCCTACAATCTCAAGATCACTCTGGAAGATGGCGCCAAGATGCCTCATTGTGAGGGTGATGCTATTGACAAGGTCACTACAACAAGATACTCCAATCTTTAGTGAGCTGATAAGGGTAATTTCCACCTGGTGTAGCAGTAATCCTCAGGTTATACAAGGTTACTAGCAATAAATACATAGAAAGCCCACCTGGTGTAGCAGTAATCCTCAGAGATCAAGCTGAGGGATAACCGTTACACCAGTCACACTTATATACCCTAGTGGAAAGTCACAGAAGGTCATGGAAGGTGACGGAAGGTTCTGGAAGATTCTAGAAGGTGATAGAGAGTGATAGAAGGTCCTGGAAAGTTGTAGAAGATGATGGAAAAGTATGGAAAGTTCAGGAAGGTGGTGGAAAGTTATAGAAGAACATAAACAGGAAACAACAACTGACAGCGATCTCCAACTGAACCCTGACACTCATCCACCTCTGTATTCCCTGTCAAAATCAGAACTAGAAGCTCTCTGCATGTTTTTAGACGAACATCTGAATATGGGATTTATCTGGTCCTCTACATCTTCATATGGCACACCAATCCTGTTTGTCTGTAAAAAAGACGGCTCGCTTTGGCTATGTGTAGACTTCCAGGTACTCAACAAAGTAACCAAGAAATATTGCTACCTGCTACCGCTCATTTTGGACCTTTTGGATGCTCCTCGCAAGGCTCGAATCTATTCAAAAATCGATCTTCAGCATGCGTTCCATTTAATCTGAATTGCTGAAGGAGATGAGTGGAAAATGGCATTCAAGACTTGCTATGGGTCATACAAATGGTTGGTTATGCCTTTTGGCTTGTCCAACGCCCCAGCGGCTTTTCAAAGGTTTATGAACGATATCCTCAGTGTCCTATTAGATCATTGCACGGTCACATATATTGACAATATATTGGTCTATTCTGACACTATCAAACAGCACCTAGAACACATCTGGGAATTATTACGACGACTCAGAAAACACGGCCTATATGCTAAAGCAAGCAAATGTGAATGGCATAAATATTTGGTCAAATTCCTTGGTTACATCCTCCAAACCAATGGACTCACTATGGCTGAAGATAAAGTCAAAACAATTGATGAATGGCCCAAACTGAGAAAAGTCAAAAGACATTCAGTCCTTCCTCAGCTTTGCAAACTTTTACCATCATTTTATTTTCAATTACTCAGACATCACCATACCCCTCACTCACCTAACTTGTAAGGGCACACCCTGGGCATGGACCAAAGACTGTCAAAACTCTTTCAACTTCCTCAAGGCTGCCTTTACCTTGGCACCCATCCTCACGCATTGGGAACCCAACCGAACTCTGGTTGTGGAGACCGATGCTTCAGATTATGCTCTCGCAGCTATTCTTTCCGATGCTATTGACAAGGT
>QFEC01002950.1:0-11042 GCA_003316585.1 Gomphus bonarii | reverse complement strand
GAAATTCAGAGAAAAGTATAGAGACCCCATACGATCACAGATTGATTTTACAGACCCCTGCAATTTACTGAGCCGAGTTCCCGGAACAAGCGTTAAAGTGCCGCTTTGCACTGAAGAGAAGCTATTCGACGATTTCACATTATAGAACTAGCATACACCCACAGAGAAACATCTCAACCAAAAGATACACTTTATATCTTCGCACAGAAACCCCCTCACCATTCCACAACTCTTAATTACAATATTTTGTGCATTTAGCCAGACCTTATCACTGATCTTGTATGTGGGTGCAGCCTGGCAGTATAGGTCATAGAATCATGCCATGTCCTCTGCAGCTTTTTACAGCATGGAGCATGTCTCATTAGTGACCTTCTCCATGCAAGTGGTGAATTCATCCGATGCTTCTAGTTGGGTTTCTCAGGTTGGTTCTAACCCAAGTCTCAGATGTAGGTCATTGTCAAGCATGAAGGGGGTAGTCTGTGCTACAGAGTGAATTCTATTCTTTATGCAAACTCAGCAAGAGAAATCCAATCTAACCAGTCATCTTGACACTGGTTGACTAAGAGTCAGAGATATTCCTCAATCTCCTGGTTGACCCTTTCAGTTTGGCATCAGATTGTGGGTGGTAGGCTGTGGAGGCAGCAACCTTGATACCTAGGAGCTTGTTTAATTCTCACATAAACTGGGAGATGAATTGGATGCCATGATCACTGATGACTTCCTCTGGTAGTCCATGGAGCTTCCAATCATGGTCACAGAAAAGTCTGGCAATTCCTACCAAGTCCACATCTGATGTGGTGGGAATGATGTGTGCATGCTTGGAGAGATGGTCTACAGTGACAAGAAGGGCATTGTAGCCATGACTGGCAGGTAGTTCTGTGATTAGATCAACAGTGATAACTTGCTATCTGTGATCTGGAATACGATTGGGGAGGAGTTTGCCAATGGGGGAGGCAGGGAAGGTTTTGGTCCTATTGCAGGGTCACAAGCCTTTACATATTTGGCAATGTACTGTCCAATTCCAGGCCACCAGTAGCTCTGGGACATGAGTTTGGTTGTCTTCCAATGACCAAGATGGCCAGTGGTGCTTGCATCATAGTGTGCCTTGACAATGTCATGCCATAGTTTGGAATCAAGAGGGATATATACTTTGCCATGTCAAAGAATGAGACTGTTCTCTTCTGACCACTCTTCTCCTTGAATATTTCCAGATGACCCAAGTTCTTTAAGAGCCTTTACAACCTTCTCATCTTGGTCTGTGCAGTCCCTGACTCTGTCAAAAAATTTGTTGGCCTCACCATTCACTAGGTGTGCACCTGTGGCATTAACATGAAACATGTTAGGTTGGAGTAGAATTTGGTTTTGATTATATTCCTCCCCCTGCTCATGATATACCCATCTTGAGAGTGCATCAGGCTTAGTTGAATGATGACCCAGACAGTGGATCAATTCCAAATTAAAACAAGAGAGGTAGAGTGACCAGCAAGCTTGGTGACAGTTTAAATTGTAATTATGAGTTGTCTGGGGGTGGTGGATGGTTTCTAACTAAGAGTAATGATGCACTTAACACAGTTATAGCACATCTGAGTCTTGATGCATCATTAATTGGAATCTATATCCATGGGCATAGCAATGCTGGGTGTGGGTATGGCAGGAGTGGTTGTAGTGTGGATTGGGACAGTGCAGTGGGAACCATGAGGTGCTTGTGCCTTCTCAACTTCCACAAGACGATGATAGTTGTGGTCAATCTGACATGCAGCTTCCTTCCATGCCTTGAGGTTGGATAGGAGAAGCAGTTGTGCATGGATCTTGTCTAGAATTGTTACTGGAAGTCCTTGTGCATAGGCATCCTCTAGTGCCTCATCATTAAAGCCAGTTCTCCCTGCAAGTATCTCAAACTGTGCAGTATAATCATCTGCCAACATGCTAGACATCATCTTGAGGTCGTGCAGTTAGGTATGGGCTGTTCTGACATGATCAGGGTCTCCAAAGGCTGCTTCAACCTGCTTAGAAAACTCATCAAAGGTACTGATTGAGGAGGTTCCATCAATGATGGCTTGGGTCTTATTTTGTGCCCAGATCACTGCAGAGCCTCCTGACATGAATGAGAGGGTGTATAACATCTTGGTTTGTTCATCTGGGAATGCTCCTGGTTGAAGGGTGATGGAGAGCTTCACAGCACAGATAAATCCTTCCATGTCTTTCCTATCTCCAGTGAACTTCTCCAGATCAGCTGCCTTGATAGAGTAATGAAAAGGGGGGCTGGGTGCAGGGATGTGGGTAGACAAGTGCTGTAGGGTGCATATATGCACTATACCACCTCTGACAGATTCAAACTTAATATATTTGTATTTTTATGGTAAAAACCCTCAAGAATGATTCATTATATGCTGTGATATTTTTCTGTATTTTTTGGTATTTTTCCTATCATTTGTGCCTGAGTTCTCACTTTATTTTGCTGTACATTACCAGGTGCGGCACCCAGATTTGCCTCTGCCTTGAGACTATGCATATGCCCCCAGAGTTGAGCAGGAGCTGCCTGAGCAGTTGCTTGGTAGCTCACTTATTAGATGGGCATTTGACCAGCGCTAAAAGGCTGGTTCAAGCATATATGCAGGTGAGACTTTGCCTGCATATTCCTTCCCTCCTCAGTGTTAACCACTACTGAGGAGGTGAGCAACCCATCTAGTAGTAATAAAATAATAGCTAATTTCTCGTTATTTCTTTATGTATAGTGAAACTAATAGGTACACCTAAAATATACTGGAGTGTTAACCACCACTGAGGAGTGAAACTAATAGATATTTTGGAAAATCCTGCACCCCACCGATTACTCATGCCAGGCAACTCCTTGGAAGCTCCCTACTGTGAACAAGGTTGCTTAGTCCCTTCAAGTGCTAGGTTGCTGCAATTGCTGTGGCTGAACCAGCACTAGTCATATTGCTCTGCATGGCCCTCAACTGGTCTTGAAGTACTTCATTCTGGCACTGTAGATGTTCAACTTGGTTTTCCTGAGTGGTGAAGATGTTTCTGAGGGCAATCCCAGGTTCACCCAGGGACTCCCAATATCCCTCTGGGATCTGGTTAGACATGATATGAGGTGGAAACTGATGGAAAGAATGTGTGAGGTTGTCTGAAGGGGAGCTTGATCTTCTGTGAGGGCAATGCTATTGACAAGGTCACAACATCAAGATACTCCAATATTAATGAGCTGATAAGGAGGTTCTCCACCTGGTGTAGCAGTAATCCTCAGTTTATACAAGGGTTACTAGTAATAAGTACATAGAGAGCTCACCTGGTGTAGCGGTAATCCTCAGAGATCAAGCTGAGGGGTAACCATTACACCAGTCATGACTTATATACCCTAATCCGGCGCTTATTATGTAATCCAAAGACCCAAGGCATGGAAAGTATGGAAAGACATAAACAGGAAACAACAACTGATGATGAACTTCAAGCTGAACCCTGACACAAACCCATCTTCTCCCTTCCCTGGCAAAAGAAACCTCTCACTCGTCAACTTTATGAACTCTATGAAGCTGGAGATTCAATATTCCTTGGCTGAGACTCAATCCCCTGCACATTTGAGAGATTCACCAGGAGGAAGACTTGCAAGGCCATAGGGGAGTACATGTGAGAGGCATCATGCAAAACCTACAACAGAGTCTACAGCAATCACCACCTGAGTTGCAAGTTTGCCCTCCAGCTGTACCCTGGGTAGAACTCAAGCAGATCCTGACCTTCACCCCTCCCTCACTCTGGAGGAGATTGACAAGATATATTAGTGGGTGATTCTGTTAACAATCTCAACAAATGTCCACATTGAGATGCTGTGCATTGAGAGGGGGGTGATGTCAGAGTTTAGCTTGGAGTTCATCTGTTCAGTTTGTTGTTTCCTGTTTATGTACCCCTATCTTGCATCTTATAATTATGTAATAGGTGCTGGAGTAGGGTATAGGGTTGTGATTGGTGTGATGGTTACCCCTCAGCTTGATCTCTGAGGATTACTGCTACACCAGGTGGATTATCCCTTTTCAGCTCATAAATATAGGAGTATCTCATTGTTGTGACCTTGTCAATAGCATCCCCCTCACAAGAAGTTAGTGAAGCCCAGGAATGACTGCACCTCTTTCCAGCTCTTGGGTGTCAGCCACTTGGTCACTCCCCAAACCTTAACTGGGTCCATCTCTACCCTCCCTTCTGAGATGATGAGACTGAGTTATTTGATCCGTGTCCACTTGAACTCACACTTTTCCTTTTGAAGGTAGAGTTTGTGTTCTTGGAGGCATTCTAGTACTTGGCATGTGATCCTTCAGTGCTTGGCCAATATCTTCAAGTAGATGGGGATGTCATCAATGTACATGCAGACCACCCCTTCCATGACAAGATCTTGGAAAATGTCATTCATCATTGTTTGGAACATGGCTGGGCTGTTGGTGAGCCCAAAGAACATCACCAGTGGTTCAAACAGTCCTCAGTTTGTCTGGAAGGCAGCCTTCCACTCATCACCCTCCTTGATCTGAACATTGCTGTAGCCCCACCAAACATCTAGCTTTGTGAAGTACTTGGCTCCTTTGAGTTGGTTTATCAGCTCAGGGATGAGGGGAAGCAGGTACCAGTTTTTGATGGTCATGGCATTTAATCTTTGGTAGTCCTACATGAGTTGGAGTGACCCATCCTTTTTTTGATGAAGAAACCTGGGGAGTCCTTTGGGGATTTAGATGGCTGAATGCACCCTGTGTCTAGCTTTTATTGGATGAAAACATCAAGCTTGGCTTGTTTCAACAGGGACATGGGATACACCTTGCAGTTAGTGGGGCTTGAGCCTGGTTCCAACTTGATAGCATGATCCCAAATCCTTTGCTCAGGAAGCTCATCAAATGACTCCTTGGCAAATATGCTCTCAAACTCTTGGAGGTAGTCTGGAATCTCAATCTTGGCTCAGGCATTTTGGTAGTGGGCTTCAGCCAGTCCCTGAGGCTGTCTGTGTAGCTCAGATGTGCTCTGGCTTGGGTGGCAACATCACACACATCAGCCTGTCCCCTTCTTCTAACTCATCCCAGGAGTCCTCAGACTCAGCATCACCTTGTTCCTCACCCTCTTTGGGTAGTTTTGGGAATGGTCCAGCTTGGCATGTTTGGATGTGACTTTTGGCCCTTCATGTCTCTTTCTGCTCTTCCCAAATCTCAGTTCAGCACATGTGACACTTGGTTGGACAGCAGCTCATTTTGATTTTTTGGGTCTGCCAATCAATCTCCAGGTTGTGCCCCTCTAGCCAGGTGAATCCAAGGATAATGTCTTGCTTGCCCAGGTTGGTGACTGCAAAGGTGGTCTGTTCTGTGTGCCCATCTGTTGGGATTAAACAACTGTGTTCACAGCAGGGTGCAGGAATTTCCAAGGAAACCTAGTATTATCACTCCTCAGTGATGTTCAACACTATAGTTTATTATTAGTGTACCGAGTATTATCACTGTACATAAAGAAATATAAAGAAATTAGCAACTATTTTGCTATTACTAGATGGGTTGCTCACCTCCTCAGTGATGTTCAACACTGAGGAGGGGAATAATACCCATGCAGTGTCTCACCTGCATATATGCATGAACCGGCCCTTTAGCACTGGCCAGACACCCATCTAATAAGTGAGC
This sequence comes from Gomphus bonarii, assembly GCA_003316585.1. Lineage (NCBI taxonomy): Eukaryota > Fungi > Basidiomycota > Agaricomycetes > Gomphales > Gomphaceae > Gomphus > Gomphus bonarii. The sequence continues at coordinate 5,394 of QFEC01002950.1, read as the reverse complement.
TACTGAGCAATGGCTTGGGGCACTCTTGCCGAACTCTGGGGCACGTGCGTAGTCTCGAGGCGGAGGCAAATATGGGTGCTGCACCTGGTAGTATACAACAAAATAAAGTGAGATCTCATGAACAAATGGTGGGAAAATTTCAGAAAATTTCAGAAAAATAATACAACATATAATAAATCATTCTTGAGGTTTTTGACCATAAAAATACAATATATTAAGGTTGAATCGGTCAGAGGTGGTATAGTGCATATATGCACCCTACACCATCCACTCAGAGAATCACATCTACAATCTCCTGAATAGATCCAGCTTTGTTAGGAGATCCATTCACATTGTAGACTGGTCTCTGGAGCTTCTGAGTGGTGAGATGGTGATATTCCACATAGGCTCAGTCCATGAATTGGCCAGTGGCTCCACAGTCTATGAGAGCTGGTCCTGACTTGACTTCCACAGTGTCTGTCATCTGAATCTCAACCTTGATGACCAGAAACTTCAGGCTCAGGGTGGCTGCTATCACATATCTCTCCAGGAGTTATTTCTCCCATTGCCAAAGCCATACCCAAGGTGGCTTTGGGGGTGGTTCAGTTTCTTGTGTGACTGTTTTGGGTTGCTCAGACTGGGGGGATGGAATGTGGGTCATTTCATGTCAAGGTGTAAATGGGTGCAGAGATAGATGACTCAGGGTGATCCTTCACTACTGTAACTATTTGGAATGATTGTTTTATATTGAAAGTTCTTTGTTGTTTTGGTAACAAAGATTTGGAGGCCTTCTGGTCAATCTGGAACTTTAGTGCTGGTACCGGGAACTTGGTACAAATTTCTGATAATATTGTAAATTCAATAGAAATTGAAGAAACAATCTCTGGTGCTCCAAACATTGTGAGCAAATACTACTAAATGTGTAGGACCTATATAATATCCAGAACTCAAATGATGAGCCTGAGCAACAATTCCTAATCAGGATTATGAGCAAAGTGCTGAACAAAGCAAGGAGAAAACAATTGATAGACAATTATTCACTGCTGTACTACATCTAAGACTTGTAGTACTTACACAATAGGTAGATCCCTAGCTATTAATGAAGAGAAAAAGGGAATGTGACCATATCTGGTTAGAAGCGGTGGATTTCCACTCTGTACAAAGTTAAGGAGTCATGTATGCTATACCCGGGCTATTGGAAATAAGAAAAAGTATTGGAATTGGCTCTTAGAACTTCCATTTTTGATTCTCCTTTGTCCCTCATGCTACACTATATGAGTAGCATGCTGTGAGAAGCATAAAAAGATGGGTGACTTCTGGTGGTGACATATATGTGGTTGTTTAGGCTCTCCCTGGGCTCCTGTCTGTCCCAGACCTTTTCTGTTCCATTCTTACAGTCCTTCCAATGAATTCCCACTCTGTCTGGTATCTCCTATGTCCCTGTACCATTCCCTATCTCCATTGCATACCTTTCAATCATTTAGCCACTGGGGCACTAAAGTGCTGGGAACCGGGTCACATATCCAAAATACAAGTAAAATATTCATGGAAGGATGGGGAATGTAGCTAATGATATGATTCTTTTTGGGGTTTCTTTGTATAGTTAATATCTTTGCTGTACCATGCATATACCTACTGTTTTTGTGCTATTTACTGTGTTATATCTAATTTCTGTGTTTTTAACTATATACCCATTTTTCAGAGGTATTCTTTTCCCTTTATTTATAACATTTCATTCTCAAATTCCAGGACAACAAACTGATTATGTACAGGCAGTGGGGGCATACAATTCACCCACCACAGACTCCAAAACCCCTTTCTTCCCCTTTTGGTATCTCTTCAACCTCAGCTTCAGTCTTGGTCTTGGTCTTGGTCTTGGTCTTGGTCTTGGGTGGGGAAGTTCCTGACAGGTCAGCTAGCTCTAGTAACTCCAGTAGTAGCTCTGATTTCTCCTCTACACTCATGGTCCTAATGTCAAAGGACAAGGGGCATTATCAGGCAAGATGTCCTGTCTCCTTGCATCAGTAGCAGACCCCAATTGGGTTATTCCTTGCTCAGGCTTGGTCCACCTCCATTGGAGTGGGCCCTTCTTTTAGTACTGAGGGTTTGAGCACTGGTGTAAGCCAAGGGGGACTGAAGTTTTGGGAGATAGTCCCAGCAGGTTTTGGGAAACCAAGAGAGGTACTTGGAAGAGTAATGGGGGGGAGAGGGGTTGCCTGATGCTGGTCTTGTTAGCTTCCATGAAGGTCTCATTTGCCTCTTGGTTCCAAGCTACTTTCTAAGCCACTTTGTACCACCCTTCCAGGTTATCAAAGTCTGGTACCCCTTCCCCTAGAAGAGCCACTTTGGTCTGTATCTTTGGCTCTAGACCTTTCTGAAACTTGATCACCATCATTTTGTTGTCATGATATTTAGCTAGGTCTATAAGTTCCATGAATCAGTCAATGTACACCTCTACCAAGTCCCTGCCCTTTTTTTTTCATTTTTTTGACCTCAGGCTGAGCCCATAGTGGTCAATACACAAACTGTACTTAAACCAGGTGAGCCCTTCCCCTCTCTCCCTGGGACTCCCAACCCACTGCATCCTTGAGTGTGTGGATGCGCTGACAATGGGCCCATTTCCCCCTACCAGCCTGACTCCTTGAGCTGTTTACCACTCCCCTCTGAGTGAGGCAAGTACTCTTTCTCCCCACTTGGATGGTTGTGCACATGATGGGTTTAGCATGATAAGTGCTGAAGCGAGCTAGCATGATGAGAAAGAGCACTGCAGTCAAAGATGGTAAGGTCTTGAGGTGACTTCATGATCTTGCTGCATCAAGTCAGTACTCATTGTTGCACAAGCTTGTAATAGGTTGGGTTATAGGTTGGTTGGTAAATATGTGAGATGTTGATACTGCTCTTGTTTGTGCTGTGGCTGTTTAATCTTGTACTTCCAAGCCTGTAGTCCTGTCTGACAAATTGAACTGTGCTTTACTAGGGAGGTGGTGGGGTCATATCACCAAATATTCCCTTCAGCCACCCTGTTGCTGCCACATACTCCAGCAGTGCTGTCATAGACTTAGGGTTCCCAAGTAGCTCTTTGACTAATGTTGACTTCCTCCCCAGCTTCCTTCTGACTTTATGGCATGCATGTTCAGGCATTCTACACTCAAAGAGGTAGTGATAGGTCATCTCATCAGCTCTGGCACACATGGGACACAGTGGGGATGGCACTTTCTTGACCCAGTGGAGGTGTTTGTTGAGTGGTGCATGTCCAGTCCTCAGTTGTGTGATCAGGCTGGTTTGTGCCCTTGTGAACTTTGCTGTGTTGCTGATGTAGCTGTGTGAGGGGAGGCTATCATCTATCTTCAACATCCTTGCATATCAGGGGGACAGCATCCAGGCTAACCTCCATGTTTGTCACATATCTGCCTTGAATGCTTGCTGTGCAGCAGACAGGCTGCATGGCAGCAACTCAGTTTCCAAGAAGGATGGTAGCTTACTTATTTGGCTGGTCACACCCTCTGCTGCTTTATTTGCCTCAACATCTGCTGCCTCATTCCCTTCCACATCATCATGGCCAGATATCCACAAAATCTTCAGGTCTGTTTTGTTAGATAATGAGCAAAATCACAAATCTCATGAAAATGACGATTCTGACAAATTCTATGACAAAGTTAACAAGCCATTACCATCAAAATCATTTGCTGCACGTCAGGGAATGTTACTCTGAAGTTGTATGGCGAATCCGATCTATTTGGAGTGCATATAAGCACATATATGCACATTTGCACATATTTTCGACCGATGTCAACTACCATGAGCCTATATGGCTAGCTATTTTCACACGATATTCAGGCCTGACTGAAGCTATTTTTCAAGATTTATTTTACATTTTTCCTTGTCCCCCATTGAATTCTATTACCTTTATAACGTGTTTGCCCCCAAGACAAAGCGTCCATACGGAAGTATTTTGAAGCCAAAGACCCAGGATCCCCTCCACAATGAGAATATAGATATAAGTGAAATGTTATTATATCTGATATGGGTTATTGGATTGAATAACACTTTACTTTATTTATATTATCAAAAACATATTCTACTTACTATCAAAAGCCTTTTTTAGGTATCTGACATTTTAGCACCCTGAGCGCTTAATAGCACTAAAAGCGAACATTATACAAAACAATAAACTCATTTTCCTATCCATAATTCAATCTCTATTATATAAAAATTACAGGACACTCATCTCTCATATCATTCCAATAATTTTCATCACATCCGAAGACTCATATCACCCTATTACAAAATTCCACTCACCTTTAGCCAAACCGAAGTGCCCGTTGTGCTCGCGTACATTGTAGGACCGGCATGAGCCTGGCCAGCCACCATCCTTATAAAACATGTTCGCTTTTCTGGCTCTAGGTTCATTTGTACGTATTCTATTATCTTTCGTTGTTTTCCCTCTCCCCAAATGTCTGTGCAAAATGTATTTCCTATATGATGTCATGTATGCTTCATCCCCTCATGTACACATGTCTCACCATTTCCCTTACCTCCTATCCATGTAATATTTAGTTCTAACATTGTAAAAACGAATAATAGTCTCTTCTATCACCCCACAATCACCAGAAAAACAAAAAAACAAGTTTTAATTCATATTCTAACAAAAAAAAATCATAAATAACTTCAATCTTCTTGTATCTCTCCGGCCCTTAATCTTGTCATGTTTTGTACCCCCATGAGGGTGCTGTGATTTTATTTGCCATGGCATTGATGTGACCCATGATATATTGTGCTGGTCATGCTTGGGCATGTTTGGTGGCTAGTATGACCCCCTGGTTGTCGAGGAGTAGTGTTACCTTCATCACAGCCCTTTGGTGCCTCAGCAGCTCCAACCCCAAAACTACCCCTATTGCCTCTGCTTCATATGTAGTGTGCTCTTCAAGTGAGCCCAGGTGGTATCTTAGGTCTGCTTGTCTCCTCCCTCACCTGTATAGTGTAGGGTGTACATCTTCAATCCACCCTCATGTCAAGCCAAATATATTTCAAATTGACATTTCTCTAATTTTTTTTGATAAAAAAGGTACTTAAATTATCTATGATATTTTTCAGAGTTTTTTTTTGTATTTTTACACTAAATTTTTGAGGTTCATATTTTCATATTTTTGTATTATTATTGATGCAGCTTCTCTGATTTTGCTTCCATGTTGAGTCAATACATTCATCTTGGATTTTCAGTCATAGCCGACAATTTGGCTGATTGACACTCTGGATGCCTTCTGTCACTTTCTGGGACTTTCCAGAACCTTCCATCACCTTCTATGACCTTCTATGACCTTCCATTAGGGTATATAAGTGTGATAGTGTAACGGCTAACCCTCAGCTTGATCTCTGAGGATTACCACTACACCAGGTGGGCTCTCTATGTATTTA
>QFEC01002944.1:16632-31443 GCA_003316585.1 Gomphus bonarii | reverse complement strand
AGGTATTAATAATCTCGTAAAGAAGTCGGGCAAGGATAGTAGTCTCGCTTCCGGGCATCACAATTTCAACCTAAATGGACTCATCTCAAAGAGCGTTGAGGAGATCGGAATAGTTTTCTTTTATTCTTTTTCTCTTTCTTGGAGACCTCCAAGACTCTGCATGGATCTGGCATGGGAGAAGCATTGTAAAGCACCGGAAAGAAGTTAAATTTCTCAAGTGTATCATGATGAGGGCCTCCAGCTTAGTCTGGGACTGCATTTTATTCAGGCATGAATCATGTCCTAATTCACTATGGACTCCGACTACATGCACACATAAAAATACTACAACTGGTCTTGCTTAGTCACTGCAGCTGCATAGGCTGTCACCAATTACTCCTGAGAGCCTTCGATCAGCTTCATAATGCGTGAAATAATAATAATAATAATAATAATAATATATGGGGAGCCGGTTCATTGTAGCCTTGTGTGATAATTGTGGCTGCGGGCGATGACTATCGATCAAGGCGAGACAGAGACAAGGCATGTTACTGACGTGATCACGTGATGAATTAGATCATTCAGCTCGGTAAGGCTTAGTCAACTGGCTATGTCGTTCATTAAATTACAAAGACCATGGACAGCGATTGATCAGAGATGTAGTCAGCCTAGCCCTGAATAACGAACCCAGACATCCATATAACACTCTCAAACTCTCCACTTGAACAACGAAAAAGCACTTACCTTCATATACCGCCCTCTGCTCTGGCACACCCCACCCGTTCGACTCTCTTCAAGTTAATATCCGCCACAATTCTACTCCCTGCGCTAGTCTTTCGATTTATTAACTTTCGATCTAGCAAAGTCTCAATGACCACCAGTTTGCAATATCCCCAAACTCGCGAGCAGTGGCGTGAAGCACTCGCTGCTTTGCCTTCCCTCGCTGTCGGTGGGAAAATCCCAGCGTTTTACTTTGGCCATGGCCGTAAGTTTCCATATGGTCATGCTTATACGGTTACTTACTTGAATTCGGAATGAAGAGCCCATGCTGATCTGGCCAGAGACAATACCACCTCCTGCGGACCGTAATCTTTTCTCTTCTGCAGGACCTAGTGGTCCCCTAGCCCAATTTCTCAGGGATTTCGGACCTACTCTCATTGAAAAGTATAATCCCCGAGCAGTGGTCGTCTTTAGTGCCCATTGGGAAACCCGCGGAGAGCGTCAGGGTGAGCATATTGAACTCGAGTGCTCGATGTGTTGCAACTTATTTTCTCCCTATAGTGACTGATTATGAAGATAGCAACCCTCTTTTGATGGACTACTTCGGATTTCCTCCAGAGCTATACAAAGTGCAGTTCAAGTCTCACGGCGATTCAGCTCTTTCACAAAAAATTGTAAATCTGTTCAAAGAGGTAAATTTCGCTCGCGTTCTATCCTTGGGTGGCACTGCTGACTGTTTCAAAAAGAATGGCATTTCTGCTCGCACTATAAAGCAAGAGCCACGTGGAAGTGACGGCCGAGGGTTTTCTGGACCTGGGCTTGACCATGGTGAATTTCATGCATGGTGTTATCATTCGCTATATCAAACTTACGAATAACTACGAAGGTGTCTTCGTTCCCTTCAAGTTGATGTTTGGAGATGTCTTCGACATTCCAATCGTTCAAGTAAGCATTGATGAAAGCCTGAGTCTCGAGAAAAATTGGAAAATTGGCAAGGCTCTCGATCAGCTTAGGTATATAGCGTATGCATTCCAATTCAAGAGTGGGTTATTGACGTGATTTTCAGATCGGAAGGAGTTCTCATACTTTCGGGTGGCCTCACTATTCACACCTTCCGCGATTTCTCGGCATTCAGTGAGAATACCGCAAAGCCTATATACAAAGCATGGCATAAGGCTGTGATTGATGCCGCAGGGATAGCCAATGTAAGCAAAACAGTAATACGCTCGTTACCTTTACTTGACTAGTACTTTGAAAATAAAATAGCCTGAAGCTCGACGCAAGGCCATGATGGAACTCGTATCGCATCCAGGATTCAGACCAGCGAACCCACGTGAAGAGCATTTCATACCTATTTATATTGCAGCAGGTTGCGGAGAGGACGGTGAAGCCAGGGTGCTCAGCGGAATTCACGGATCACCAACGTTTGCTTTTGGAGTGTAAAATAGTGTAATTGGATCAGGCCCGAACTTGATTGTCAAAATTGGGAGCGGTTGCCAGAGTGAGGTCGCAAGGCAGAGTGGATAGCCCGCATCCGTACCAGGATGAGATCACGAACTGCGCGGGATGGAACTGCAAAATGATCTTGATCAACCTACGTACTTTGCGGAATTAGGATTGAAGGGTGAAAGTATAACTTGAAGTGACGTCAATTCCAGTCGGTCGGTTTGGGGTGTTTGAAGTGGTCATTTATAAAATCCGAATATAATGCTGGTGGAACGGGGGCTATAACGGCCCGCTCAAATTTCTGAAAGATCACTAATGACCAGTGTCCGGGGTTGGGCAGTATGCAGCACTGTCTGGTGAGACTTGTGCTTAATTGAATGCAGTTGGCGCAGGAGTAGATTATTAAGAAGACAAAGAGCAGAAGAGCCGAAGTTGGTCCAGATAGTCATTTGCCTTCGTACCAGCAACTTTGAAAGAAAACGGGAGACAACAGTGCACATCAGCTCCGACTGTGTCTAATCAAAATGCCCAAGGCCCAGCAAGTAATAAATTTATCATCTCAATTGTGGATGCTATTAATCATAGCTACAATTCTACCCTCCCAAAGCAATCAATGAAAATTGAAAAACTGTGAGAAAATCCCGTAAACACTAAGGAATGGAGAGATTTTTGGGCGAACATCAGTTTGCTCACAAATTTGTTAGGCTATTCTGCAAAAGTACAAAAGTAACCACTTTACAAGATTTTATCAGGTGTTTCCTAGCCAGAAAATCTTTTCTATGTCTGCAGTGTCCTTTAAACTCATATAGAAGATTTCCACATATCTGAGAAATTTATTAAAAGGATGTTTGTGCCCAGAAAAAAATATGTTTCAACTAAAAACTGCTTCGCGGAGCCGCTCCTAAATTCCGAGGTTCAGAGTGTGTAGTTTGCCACCGCAGTTTAAAAGAGTGAAGAAGATTGGAATGCCAAATGTTCCTCTGCCAAGCATAAGCTTCATAGCTTCATACTGAAATATAATGTATATGTTTGGACGCATTTCCAAATCCTTGAGCGTTCCCGATGATGCCGAAGTTGAATCGGCATGTTTAGTACGCAATGCGGGGCAGCTTACGCATCCTGCCGATGTTTCACACATTCGTCATCCAATCAGCCTGAGCCGGTGATTCCAGTGAAAAGATGAGACTCTCAAGATCATTGACCAGTTGGATATTCCGTGCCTTGGACACATGACTACAGAGCTATATAAAACGCCCATACTTGCTCGTGTCTTCTTGGGTAACCACCATGTCCACTAAAAACCTTGATGTTCTCTTTCCTCTCCCTTCTCCCCCTCCTTCTACGCTCTCCCCCTCCGCCACGCCTGGCGTCACCCGCGAGTCTGCAGAGGAATTGGTGCGTCTTTTGAAGGAGAATCATGTAAAGTATCACTGCTTCTTCAACGACCGGAGATTTCACAAGTATATCAGGACTCTTTGTTGTGCTTCTCGAGCTGAATTTGTCATATAGTCACTTGTCTCATCACCTTTTGGCGGCGTATCACATGGGGGGAACCCCAGAGCTTCTGCAAGCAGCCTTCGACTTGCATGCCAAGTATCAGCGCTTAGCATATAAATCACCTTCCCCAATCGACTCAAAGAACTGGAAGGAACATCTGGGTGATGAGGAGTGCGTTTTGCTTGAATTCTCTCTCCGAGCTGTCAAATAACCTTGGTGCAGTTATTATAGTTCATATTTGGAGTTCTTTTCCACCGAATTGATCAAGCAAGGCCTCGAACCCACACTTGAGAAGTATTTCTTTTCTAATGACAGCAACTGGAGTAACAAGGAGCAAGATTCTCATCCGGAAATGATCAGCAGACTTTTGGCTGGACTGGTGCATCCCTTCATCTACCTCGGTCATGGCTTGGAGTTTGGACAACTCGGAATGGCAGCTGAAGGTTGGTCGTTATCGGTTCACATCGGCATAATCATTAAGTTCAGAATGTAGGTCTCGCACAGGCAGCTGTGCATACTGTACCTGCTTCCGAGCTTATAACTGAGGATTTTCTTGCGCCTCTGTCACCACACGTATCCCTCGCTACTAGTTTGGCGCGAACGTTGAGCTTGGCAGCTCCAGTACCATCAGAAACACTCCATCCTTTCAGTATAGTGGCCCGCATCCTGAAGGATCCTCGCCTAGAACCCAAGAAAATGGGAGATGACAGAGAGTATTTTTTTCCAAAATCGATGAAACTTCGTGGCCACATCATCCGCGGTTATGCTGAGAAGTGGGATGTCGACGCCAGTTCTCCTGCGGCAGTCAGTCGTCGAGTGGAAGAAATCGCATGGGTTGTCACGCTTCTTTACGGCGTGAGTGGCTGCAGGAAGGATCGGCCCTTCAAGGCGGACTTTTACTAGTAAGTCGCCTCCTAAGAGCTACTGGTGACATTTTGAACGACCATGAAACAATAGTATGCATCTGGTCACGTCCAGTCTTTTCCTTCCATCTGTACTTCCACACCTTTCCGTTGAGTCGAAGAGCAAGCTCTTGCGCTCCTATTTCGCCGTCGTTCTGGGGTACTGGGTTTCACAAGGTCGTCCTAAGTTGAACATAGAGAATTTCTATGCGAGCACCATGTCAAATCCCGTAGCCCCATCGTTGCATCCCCAACCAAACCCAGAGACACTAGTCAAGGATAATCCTACCCCGAACCCATGGTATCCGTTAATGCAATCCACTCTCATGCATCCAGGCGAGCACCTACTGAAGCTGGAGAGAGCTTTAGCACATTACGCATCGCTATATGGAACGACACCGATAGGTCATTTCAAGGATACTGAGCTAGATGGTAGTGAGAAACTGGACGGAACGCTGTTTTTGCGGGCTGCTTGGCTTAGCTTAAACAGAAATGGCTGGATGAGAGAAGGGGACCAAAAGGGTGACTGGGACTTTGAAGGATTTTTCGATGAATGATTCTTTTCGCACGGTTTTGTAGTCTTCAAATGTACCATCAACCCCCTCTCAATTAAATGAATCATACGTAAACTGTCTATCATTCCTTGCACGCAGTCGGAGTGTGAATGCGCCCCCTCACCTCAGGCTGAGTCGCCACCTTCGCGCTCCGCCGCATACCTATTGCTGCTTCCCAACGCGGCTTGCGCGTGCCTACTTGGCGCTTTAATCGCTTATCCCTCGGCCCACATAGATTCGTTATACCCTTTACAATACCGACCTCAAGTCTTAATTAGCGTACTGGGCAACGCGTATAGAACATGTCCACTTCCACGAACATCAAAGTCGTGTGTCGGTACGGGTACACTTTGAGGGTAAATGCCGTGATATTGACGTTCCTTTAGTTTCCGGCCTGTCAACGCCATCGAACAGCGGGAAGGCGGAGACATCGTTGTATCCTTCGATGACAACTTGCAGTCAGTCAAACTAAGATCGGCACAATTGAGTCAAGGCCCGGAGAAGGATGGTTTCACGTTTGATCGCGTGTTCCCCATGGGCACTAAACAACACGAGGTGTTCGACTATGGTATAAAGGGGTAACGCTCTTCCTCTTTTGTGTATCGCTTCTCCGTTAAAAAAAAAAAAAAAACAATTTTAGCATTGTGAAAGGTAATTGACATTTTTGCGTTTTGAAATTTGGGGTGCTCGCGGACTTGAGAGCATAGCTCATACCGTCTAATAGATGTCATCGATGGGTATAATGGCACCGTATTTGCTTATGGGCAGACTGGGTCTGGAAAGACGTTTACAATGATGGTGCGGATGCTTTTTCTCAAAGTATTATGTTTTCAACTTGGAAACAGGGTGCAGATATTGACTCGGAAGAATTGAAAGGCATCATACCCCGCATAACGGAGCAAATATTTACTTCTATCGTTGAGTCGGAGACTCACCTCGAGTATGTCGTCAAGGTCTCATATATGGAGATCTATCTGGAGCGAATACGGGATCTATTAGCTCGTGAGTTGCATCGTAATTTGTAAGAATTGTATCTGAACGCTCTGTTTAGCCCAAAACGACAATCTTCAGATCCACGAAGAGAAATCCAAAGGAGTATATGTCAAGAATTTATCTGATTACTATGTCGGCAGTGCCAAGGAAGTTTATGAGATTATGCGTCAAGGTGGTCAGGCGCGCATGGTGACATCTACCAGTGTGTTGTTTGACTCAATTTCCCTCTGACTTGAGGTTGACCCTACTTGTAGATATGAATGCGGAGAGTTCTCGGTCACATTCCATATTTCTGATCACAATTCAGCAACGTAACACAGATAGTGGAGCACAGAAGACAGGAAATCTGTATCTTGTTGATTTGGCCGGATCAGAAAAGGTCGGGAAGACAGGTGCATCGGGTCAGACGCTTGAGGAGGCTAAGAAAATCAACAAATCACTCTCTGCTCTCGGTATGGTCATCAACGCTCTCACGGATGGGAAGGTGAGGCATTCTAGAAGGTAGACACTAGACGACACACTGATTCCCCTTCTCAGTCGACTCATATCCCTTACCGGGATTCTAAACTCACGCGTATATTGCAAGAATCCCTTGGTGGCAACTCGCGAACTACCTTGATCATCAATTGTTCTCCTTCGTCGTATAATGAGGCTGAAACATTATCGACACTGCGGTTCGGTATGCGTGCTAAATCGATCAAGAATACCGCCCGTGTCAACGCTGAATTATCACCTGCTGAGCTCAAAGGCCTTCTCAAGAAAGCACAGATTGCGAATGCCTCGCATTTGTCATATATCGCTGCATTGGAAGCGGAGCTTTCTGTTTGGCGTTCTGGAGGGCACGTCGAACCTGCGGAGTATGCGGTTGCCGATAAGTCGGGTGCACCCTCCACAGCTCCAAAAAAGAGCCCAGTCCCGTCGACGCCTACAACTGCGCGAAGTCTTACTCCGTCTATACCTGCTATTGAAAGCTTGCGGAGTGACATTGACAGTCGGCCACAAACACCTACCGTGGTTGGTCTAGAGAAGGATGAAAGAGAGGACTTCTTGAAGAGAGAGAATGAATTGAGCGATCAGCTTGCTGAGAAAGAAAGCGCGCTAGTAGCGCAACAGAAGTTGGTGCAGGAGATTAGAGAAGAGTTGAATTTCGTCAAGGATTCAGAAATGTCTCTTTCCAAGGCAAGTCAGAGCGACGGTCGGGAAGATGGCTTGCATATTGATATTTTGGATGTTACAGGAGAACAAAGCCATGTCGAGCCAGCTCAACGAACTCCGACTACAGCTGGAACGTCTCGATTATGATAATAAGGAGGGTAATATCACCATCGATATCCTCAAGGAGCAGAATCACGACCTGACCAACGAGCTGGAAGAGGTGAAGAAGACTATTGAGGGACTCAAGTCAATGCAAAAGGACCTCTCAGCCGAGGATAAAGAAAAGAAGAAGGCGGAGAAGATGGCCATGATGATGGCGCAGTTTGATACCGTAAGTCGGGAGACTTTGGCTCTTTTTTCCCTGTGTGAAATAGCCATGAGCTCACTGCGGGGGTTACAGCAAGGAGCATTTTCCGAGAAGGAAGACTTGCTTCGCGCTACCTTAGCCAAGCTTGATACCATCGATTCGGACGCTGCCACATCTTCCTTGACAGTTGAAGACATCACTACACTACGACGGCAATTAACTGAAGGCCAGCAGCAAGTTCGGGATCTCATGGATAAATTACTTGTTACACAGGAGGCGAGTGAGCATCACGAGCGGCGGAAGGCCGAGCTGGAGAAGCGGTTTTCGGCGTTAGAGACTGAGTATGAGGAGTTACTTGGTGCGAGCCTGCGCCTGGCCTCTCCATCAACGTATAATCATACTGCTGATTTTTCTAGAGAAAACCATACACGACGAGGAGACTAGCAATGTCGACGTAGCCGAGTCTATGGCTGACTATAAGGTGCGAAGACAGGGTCTATAATGGTGATGCACCGTTTTGAAACTTTAGTTAAATCAGAGCAAGCTTGAGGCACAATTCGCTGTCAAGCGCGAATCTCATGCTCACGAGGTCCAAGACCTAAAACAGCAGGTGGAGGTCAAGTCGAATGAAGTTCGCACCTTGAATTCGAATATCAGCGAACTGAAGAACCTCAATGAAGAGCTTAAGGTAATGCATTCAATTGATAACGTTCTGTATTACCGTCTTTTGAGTTTCGCATGTATAGCGCGCGTTTGCTGTAACATCAGCGGGGATCGAGGGAGGCAAAAATCTCGCTGAGAGCGCGAAGGACCTTGAGCGGACACGGAAAGCCATCACAGTGCAACTTGCTGAATTTGATGGAGTCAAGAAGAATCTCATGCGAGACCTTCAAAACCGCTGCGAAAAGGTATTGATGATTACGTCTAGTGTCTGTATTCGACTTACGTACTTTGTTGACAGGTCGTAGAGCTAGAGATCCAGCTTGATGAGATCAAAGAGCAATACAATAACGTGATTCGCAATAGTAACAGCAAGGCGCAGCAAAAGAAGATGGCATTTTTAGAGCGTAATTTGGAGCAGTTAACACTCGTGCAGAAGCAGGTATGTTCAATGTGGCAGACGGAGGGCCTGCTTTTTTATATTTGCGAGGGGGAAACGATGTTCATGATATGCGTACACAGCTGGTCGACCAGAATTCTTCTCTCAAAAAGGAGGCGGGTATCGCCGAGCGCAAGCTTCTGGCACGGAACGAACGCATCCAGAATCTAGAAGCACTCTTGCAGGACGCGGATAGACGCTTGGCCTCGCAGAACCAGAAGTTCGAGGCACAGCTGCAGGCCGTACGGGAACGTCTAGATCAGGCGAGATGTCAGTGCATGCTTCGTGATGAATCACGTGCGGCTGTCAGGATAATTCAAACTGACAACCGCCGTTACAGCTATGAAGCCTGTTGCCAGCGGTGGAATCAATTTTGGACGTATTGCAAAGCCATTGCGGGGTGGAGGGGGCACTGCACCTTCAGGGGCTCCGGTAAGCCCTGGTTTTGGAGGGGCATCTGCGGCTTCGCCATTGGGTCGTGTCCAGAGCGAAGAGGGGAGGTACGTGGAGCCCTTCATTTATGTTATTCACGGCATGTAAATGTACGCCCATTGCTGATTTCTATTCAGTGCATCTGGTAAGTCTGTCATGTCTCATGGGGTGCACCGTGTCTCATGACATTGATAACAGCCAAGCGTGCATCGTGGTTCTTCTCGAACTCGCGGGGGAGCTAGACTGGATTCGATTCGTATATTCTTGTATTTACCTTGCGATAGCTACATATCGGTACGAGAGAGTGCGTTCTGGCATGAGAGGGAGCTGCTTGGCACCGGCGCATGCAACGGGGACAAATACATATGCAGATACGAATTGGTGGGCCTTTTAGTGATAGCCCTGCATGATGAAGTTTGCCGTTCAGTGGTGACCGTTCATGGCCCGCCCTGACTACGGAGCAGCGTTGCACTGCCCCGGGCTGAGGAGCGCAGCGCGCCATGTGGCTGGGAGGGAGACGGGGCCAACAAACTTCTATTTCCATATTTGCGCTGCTTCTTTGTTCGCGCGGCTCAAGAAAAAAAGTTACTAAGTGGTGGAAAAGGCGTGCTGCTATGGAGAAATATGAAACGCGGTGAAGTTATATCAACAGGCGCCGGGATTCGCGGGCTGAGCGGTAAAGTTCTGAGTTCAAGGCCTGAGAAAGTTGCAGCCCCGATCCTCTCATCCTCCCCACCTTCCTTTTCCTTCCCCCTACCAAAAAGTACTCTTAACTTAGCCTATTCCCTTGGCCGAGCTATTCCTCTGTATGTATGTTTTTTCCCCCCGCCCTCTCCTGCTAAAAATGCGCGATCCCCATTTACTGACCCCGCGTTATTGCCCTACTTACTTTTAGATCCCGTGGGTCTACTTTTATACCCGTCTTTGCCCTTGTCTTACCATCCCACTATATCTGTGGCTTTAACCCCCTCGTATCTCTTCGCCCCCCCCCCTCGTCTCAACACACCCAGACTACTCTCTACGTTCATAGGACACGTCGGCCACGCGCCCTTTGGTCAATTTTTTAATCTCAAAAACTTCTTCGCGTGTGTATTCTTCTTCCCAATCTTTGTGCCCGTGTTGACGCGTCGATGCTTTGACAGATATTTTTTTGATTGCCATGCCAGCCAACCCCAATGGCTCCTCTCGCAAGCCTTCAGGCTCCTCTACTACTTCTGGGGGCCACTCTCCTTCTGGTTCCCCCAACACGGTACGTTTCTGCGTATCTCTTTGATTTTCAAATGGCTTGAGATATCTAGGCTCACGGCCAACACAAGTTGACCCATGCATCGGCCAGTAATATGTTTGGTGTGGGGATGTCTGGGACAGGATTGAAGGGGGGTCTGAACAGCGGTTGGCAAGTCAGTGTTGCTGGCTGCATGTGATATCCCCAGGCCACTGATCACCCCATCCCCAAGGTATGGAGCAATGGCACAGGCTCCAAAAGGACCGCTTCGATGTCGTCTGCCGCAAGTATCACAGATCCTGCTCAACCTTCTGACAACAGTTACCGACCTCCCATGGGTGACTCGACGTGGAACACCACCCGAGTGTCTGGTTCATGGGATATGACCGCCAGCCCAGGCAACGCTGGGGAGAGTGGGAGTCCGAAGAAAAAGGAGCATGGTCAAATAGTAAGACATGTGTTCAGAAGCTGGTACCGAGCTGATCCTCCATCAGGACGCTCATTCTCAAAATCACGCCTACACCCTTCAACAAGCACGTCAACGCCAGGCCACTGCGGCACAGGCGGCCGCGTTGTCAGCACCTCGCATGGTCGGACTTGGCCATGAGGATGATCAAAGATTGACTGACGATGCAGAGCGGTCTGCCAAGGGGTCTTCTTTCTCCCCCCAGCGTTTCGACAATGGTGCAAAGTCAGCATCACCTACGAGATCTGGTGGTTTTGTGTCATCCCCATTCCCGTCTCAATCAGTTCCCCTCCCAGTCCACGGCAATACTAACCAAGCTGGCTATGATGGTCCTCAGAATGCTTCAAACGTCGATGAGCTTTCTCTTGGGTTAAGAGGGATGGCCGTGGAAGATGAATTCGGCACAGGCCAACCTGCAATGTCCTATCGTGTTCAACAACCCAACCAGGGTATTCCTCCCGGTCACCCGCTTCCCCAAGCCCGTCCACCGCTTCCAATGCAACCACAACCTCCTCGCCCCGGTTATGGGACCTATCCGCAGGCGGATTATTCGGCTTATTATCCATCTGGAGCACATGGCCGTGACCAGTTTACTGTCGAATATGCTTACGGGTACGATTCGTACCGTAATCCCTCTGACCCAACGACTATGTATGGTTCGCCTGCACCCAACCCTTCAGCATCTCCCGGTGGCTTGTATCCATCTGTATCTTCTCAATCCATACACGCCCATGCCCACCCTGATATACACAGAACCCCCTCGGGTGTCTTCTATGAGTATAACAATGTAACTCGGCCAACCGGATCCCAATTTTTTTATCCGCAAGCTATGGTATATCACCCACCTCCCCCAGCTCACTCTTCAATCTCGAATCCTCAACTCACCGCCGTGGCTGCAGCTTCTTTGAATGATAAGAAACGGGAGCTACAAGTAAGTAGACAAGTATTTTACAAGTGGAGCTGCGCGTCACTTATGATGTACAGACGATGCAGTTCAATATCCAACAACAGCATCAACAGCTTTCCCACCAACAGAACCTCATTTTGGCATCGATCCGTCACTCCACTCCTTCTCCCCACCCTCCATACCCCGCTGGTGTTGAATACACTGGTCAGCTCCCAGTCATGTTAGGAGGGGGAGTATTGCCTCCTGGTACTCCTGTATATTCTCACACTCCTGCAAATCATGCGGTACTCTACCAGCAAGGCGTACGTCCTGGTCGTCGAACCGATAACAACGAATCTGGTATCACTCTACGAAGCCCCCTTCTGGATGAATTTCGTGCCAACAAAACTCGGAAATGGGAACTCAGAGTAATAGGTTTCTATAAATGATTATGGTTACGATTGACATGTCTTGTTTCTTCCATACAGGATATATTTGGTTACATTGTCGAGTTCAGCGGAGACCAACATGGATCAAGATTTATCCAGCAGAAGTTGGAAAGCGCGAATTCTGAAGAGAAGCAGATTGTTTTCGATGAGATTGTCCCCAATAATGCCTTACAGCTTATTCAGGACGTTTTCGGTAATTATGTAAGTTCGATTACACACAGAAAAATGGACTCGAAATTAACCGGTGGAAATACAGGTGATCCAGAAGCTGTTTGAACATGGAACTCAAGTTCAAAAAACCTTGCTGGCAAATACAATGGAAGGCCACACTTTAGCGCTTTCTCTCCAAATGTATGGATGTCGTGTTGTCCAAAAGGTATCATTGGTGTTTCTATTTGATCGTCTTGCTGAGATGTTCTTAGGCTATTGAGTATATACTCCCTGAACAACAAGCGTCATTTGTTAAGGAACTTGACGCCCATGTACTCAAGTGTGTCAAGGATGCCAATGGTAACCATGTAAGTAATGTTATTATTTTGTTAACCCCGTGAATGAACATCAACGTACAGGTTATTCAAAAACTCATTGAACGAGTCTCCCCTGAACGTCTCGGATTTGTTAGTTCATTTAGGGGAAGCGTGTATGAACTATCGACCCACCCGTATGGTTGCCGCGTATTGCAGCGGTGTTTTGAACACCTCACTGAGGAACAAAACCGTCCATTGCTCGAGGAGTTACATAAGTATACCATAAACCTTATGCAAGATCAATTTGGAGTGAGTTCCCTTTTTCATGTATTTGAATTTTGTGATTAACCCTTATCATTTAAGAATTACGTGGTCCAGTTCGTTTTGGAACACGGAAGGCCCGCAGATCGTGCCCTCATTATCTCCAAGCTCCAGGGCCAAATGTTGCACATGGCCAGACATAAATTTGCTTCTAACGTCTGTGAAAAGGCATTAATTATGGCGGACTTGGACAATAGACGTGTGCTCATTGATGAAATTATGACGTCCAAACCAGACGGTGTGAGCCCAATCGTCACCATGATGAAGGATCAGTTTGCTAGTTCGTGGGAGATCATTTCTGCCATCTCTGTGTTAATTGAATCATTTTTTTTACAGACTATGTCCTTCAACGATCATTGATGGTCGTCGACGGGAGTCAAATGGAGGAGTTGGTAAACAAAATCCGACCTCACCTGGTCAGTATGCGTCGATACTCCAGCGCGTACACCAAACATCTTATATCAAGTACGTTGTATACGATCACCTGTCGTAGTTTAACTCTGCTAAGATTCCACCTTTTTCTCTAGTCGAGAGACTTATCGAAAAGTGTTCCCCCACCAAGGTGGCAGAGGAAGCTAGTGCTGTGGTAGTTGAATCGGAACTGACATGAATTATTGTCGATACCTTAAAGCTTTCATGATCCTTGTCGCACGCCTTACACATCCCACCGTAATTCTATCATGCCCATTGATTGTTTGCGTTTTTCCATTGCAGTCGTCCAGCATTCTATATCTTTTCTACGCATCGTTATCGTCTTGACTATAATCACTTGCAGTCCTTTGTGTTTTCGCAGACACCTCTTGCTTACGTCCACTTTCTTAGTTACTTGTGTGGTTCACAAAATAATTCAACATTTTGATGTATTGGACATCAAATCTTTTCTTTTCCACAGCGGGATCGGATAATTTAGGTGTGAATACGTTGGCGCCTAGTTTGGTCAGACGTGTCGTTTCGCTATGGCTATGGCGGACGAAGAGCCAGGCGTTACCGTAGAGACAGCGGCCTCGCTGTTTGGTGCTGGAGATGAGGCTGTTGTTGACTTCTTTTCGACCAGCTTCAACGACGACGGTTCGCAAGGACAGTCCTCTTCTTCCAACTCAAACGTCGCATCGAACCTCTTCGAGGCTGGGCCCGACGAGAACACTACCTCTTTCTACCAAAGTGTATCCGATGGCCCGATACAACCAAACGTCAACGGTGTAGCGGACGGGAAGCCTGGTCCGGAGCTAACACCCGGCATTCAAGTCGATTCACAGGCGAACGATAGTTCCACCCCATGTCAGAGCCAAGGATGGCAAGACGAATACGGACAGTGGCAACAGTACGATAATCCATCCGAGTATACCACATCATATGACTATGCATGTATGAAACCAATCTTTGTATCCCCCCTTCCCGTTTGGCTCAATCCTCATCCCCCTCCCTTCCCTAGCGTCAAGCCAATCGACTGTCCTCTATGCGCCTTCTCAGACGGAATACCACTCTCAAACGTCTGGTCAGCCATCTGAACAGCTCACGGGTTATGCACCGCCCCAACAAGTCAATTACCAGAACTCAAAGAACCTTTATACGCCTCAACATACTGCTCATCAAGCCCACTATGCGTCCCAGTCTTATTCCTACGACCACTCTTCGGCGTATACTCAAAATGCTACGTATTCTCAACATGCATACAACCCATATGCACCTGGGATTCCGGCACCTGGCAAGTCCTCGGTGGGCTCTGTGGGCTCTGTGGGCTCTGTGGTGGCACAGGCGGTGCAGAGTCCGAAGAATGTCAATGCGTACCGTCCGGCGACGTTGAACGCTTACGACCCCCCCGTCCCATCAAAGGTTCGCTCAAAGTCTCGTTTTCCTCTCTTCGCAGCACAGCCATCTACTACGGTGTCCAATGGTGTGCGTTATTCTGGCAC
>QFEC01002944.1:0-16253 GCA_003316585.1 Gomphus bonarii | reverse complement strand
GATGTTTTTTTTTTTTTCTAGATGACCGTTCTTATGTATGGAGCCATGAAGGGGCTGGTACGCATGATACAGGTTTGTCCTCATACGACAGCGAACAAGGTGACACATCTGGTATGGTTTCTAATAATCCATAATGCCACCTAGCTAGCTGACTATGATGCAGGAAGTGTATCGGTTAGTACAACGGAAACATCAGCCTCTTCTCAGCTAGTTCTACAGAATCTTAACGTTGTGCCCGAGTCAACTGCCGTCGAATATACGTCATATACAAATACGCGTAATTCTGAAGATGCCGTCTCGATCGAAGCTGATGCCTCTTTGGAACCAGGCCCAACGTTAGACATGCCACCGCCGCACTCTCTATATGAAGGTCAACACAACACCACCTCTGCGAATTCCGTTCAACCCAAGTTCTCACCACCACCATTGACTGGTTCGCTAGTGGATTCTCACGATCCAAGCTTGACTACCATTACAAGTACGCACAAGCAGGTCACGGATAGTCGACCATACGATCCATATACTCCAGACAATCAATCTCGTCGAAACTCCGACGCATCATCCTTCACAGGATCCATTAGTTCAAATGTACGAGCTGCTTCACCCAAGCAGTGGAATCGTTACGCCCCGAGCTGGGCGTCGACACACACCGGACAGGATTCAACTACCTCCTCATTTCATACCTCATATGACCGTGGTGTATCTGAAGCCACACAATCACTTTATGCATCACCCTCCGTAGGGCAGCCGGTCCAAAGTCAACAAAGTCTGCATTCATACGGCGAGGAGTATACTTCACGCTATAATTACACCAATGAACCTGACCTGGAGACAGTGGGAGGGCCAGAAAGACAATCGAGTATGACTGTTGAGCCTGATGCTCTGAGCTACTCGAATGTCCTAACGGCCCCTACTTATGCCCCGTATGCGCCATCTCCTTCTTTGTTGGGTACAAATGATCCATTGGGTCGAGCATCAGCTCGAGTTCCCGTTATAAGTTTTGGGTTCGGTGGTAGACTTGTTACTTGCTTTCATTCATCTGAGGAGACCGCTAGTGGATTTGATGTGTCTCTGACCGCACGGCAGAGCACGTCAGTCCGAATGCGTACCTTGCATGAAGTGATACCGGCCTCTGCAATCGACTCTTCCGCATCTTCCTATCCCGGGCCGTTATTTTCTGACCCCGGAGCCTCTTCAATAAGCCTTGCTCGCTCCGTAGGTGTAGGGAATGCAAACAACGTCAAGACCAAGAAGGTCATGGTATTGAAATGGTTGGGCGAGCGTGCCGAGGAGCTCTCTAGTGGCGTAGCTCATCTGCCTTTAGGATCTCAAGAGAGACATAATGCCGAAGGTAGATTGGTTCTCATTCGCTTACTCAAGGCTATGGTGGATAATGATGGGCAGCTCTCTGGAAGGTATACATGACACAGTTTTTCGTCTTTCTTTGGGGTTGATTCCTTTGCAGTCCTTCTATAGAGTGGGCAGTACGCTCGGCTCTTGTTCCTCGTTTAGAATCGCAGGTGCCTTCAGCCGAGGTACTATCAACAGCGGACCATTCGTTGCCCTCGTATGCGCCTGCTTCAGATGGCAATGAACCCTCACTCGCCGTATATCATCTGCGAGCCTCTGCCCTTGATCGAATTCAAGAATTCCTAGTTCGAGGAGAACGACGTCAGGCATATCACTACGCACTAGATGAAAAACTTTGGGCGCATGCAATGTTGATTGCTAGCAGCGTTGACACCCAGGCATGGAAGGAGGTTGTGAAAGAGTTTTTACAGTCTGAATTAACGATCAAAACCCCATTAAGAAATCTTTCGGGGTCGAGATCGGATGGTACTGTTTTGCAGACAAACGGCAGGGAAAGTCTTCGAGTAGCTTACAGTTTATTTGCCGGTGAAAGTGCTGCAGCTGGTAAGTGGCTTAAAAGCAGTGTGTTTCAGTTTTTAGAGTCTGAAACTTGATGCTTAGTACAAGAGCTTATTCCGCCGAAGGCGATTCCTACAGGCAAAGATTCTCTAATCCCACCTTCTACCGTATCGCATAAGACGCCACTTTCGCCAAATTTCCCCCACCCAGCACTGACTTGCAGTGTTCCAGCTGAAACTCTCGCCAAATGGCAAGAAACTGCAGCTCTGATCAGTTTTAGTCAAAACCCTAGCGATTCGGCAGCATTAACTGCGCTTGGTGACTATTTGGCAGCTAATCGATGGTTTGAAGCGGCCCACGCATGGTTTGCCATTTCGATTCTATAAGTTCTTTATACACTCATGCAGCATATAGCTACCTTTTATCGCCACGCACGTCTTCGCTCGGAGGGGCCGGCTTACCGTCTGTTCGTA
The DNA here is from genome assembly GCA_003316585.1 of Gomphus bonarii. Classification (NCBI taxonomy): domain Eukaryota; kingdom Fungi; phylum Basidiomycota; class Agaricomycetes; order Gomphales; family Gomphaceae; genus Gomphus; species Gomphus bonarii. The sequence goes on along the minus strand of QFEC01002944.1, from coordinate 13,911 downwards.
TCGTTCTGGTAGGCTGCGAAAGTCCAGACACCTTGCGCAATTTCAACAAAGATCTGGATGTAACACTACTATCTGAGATTGTGGAATTCGCATTATCACTATCCCCTCCGAAAGGACAAGATGTTTTTGGGGGCCTTCCTCACCTGCAAGCGTACAAACTTATAAGGGCATCTCATCTTGCCGAAATGGGACATGTGGAACTCGCAAATCGGTACGTGTCAAATTCTGATGAAATTCTATTGTTGTTACTTCACCTCGATGTGATAGCTATTGTGAAGCTATCGGTAGCACTATTCGAGCTTCTACCAGAGGGTCGCAGTTTTACACGACCACGTTCATCGGAGAGCTGAAAAATCTCTCTGATCGGTTGACGGCTGCTCCTCAAATGGATAAAACCGCCTCTTGGATTACCAGGAAGATGGCAAAGCCTAGTCTAGACACTATTGGTAATTGGCTAGAAGGCCGGTTCTCTAAACTCATAGTAGGGGACGTGGAGGACGGCACAGAATCTCCCGCAAATGACCCATCCCAACCTGTTAAGTCGGCCTATGGCCCCTTCTCTCACTATAGTACCATCTCTTCTACGACTACGTCCGCTAGTCCGTCTCCTAGCCCTTCTCCCTATGCTCCCGATTTAGCTGCCACTGTGTCTGGCTTGCCGTTTGGACATGCACCTGCTCAAATTGACCGCGCATCTTCCGCAATGGATCATTTACGCTCCGATGCTCGACGAGCATCACCTGTACCACGAGTAGCTTCTGCAAGTGCGATGACATCCACGTTCGCCCAAGCATCCACCCCAGCTTTGAGGTATCGCCCGACCCTTGGGGGTGTTAGTGGAAATTCGGAGAGTGAGGGGTCGAATGACATGGAAGGACAAGAAGTATCTTGGTGGGAGTCGAGTTCTCATGACAGGAGCGGACCCACACCCACCGCCACCACTTTCAATAAGGTGGACGGGGCTGAATCTGGAAACAACTTTGTGTCATTGATGGATGACTTCTCCCCTGGTGTCACACCGATTGCACCCAAGCTATCTCAATCTCAATCTCAGGGTAGTTATGCCGATGAAGAGGAAGAAGATCTCGGTTTTGGAAATTCAACATCCAAGAAACAGAAACCTGATATTTCTACTTCTAAAGAGGACAAGGAGACTGAAGCTAAAGAGCAATCGAACACAGCGCAAAGCAAGCCAGGCATGTCATATTCTTGATCACTTCATGTTCTAGGCTTAATTTTTTTATCTTAGAAACGAAGCAGCAGTCATCTTCATGGTTAGGCCGATGGTGGTCCCGGAATTCCGAGCCAGCGCAATCTGGGCCTATTAAAGCTAAGCTTGGTGAAGAGACCAGCTTTTATTACGATAAGGAGCTTAAACGCTGGGTCAACAAGAAGGTGAAGTAATGTGGTTGTCTTTTTAAATAGATCTGAGTTGATTGGTTTTGATGGAGATAGGCGGGTGCTGCTGAAACTGCCCCTCCTCCTCCCGCTCCTCCACCCTCACGGCCTCGAACAGCATCTCCAGCCCCAGGAGGACCTCCACCCACAGCAAGTAATATAGGGGCACCACCACAGGCGAGACCTGCGTCAGCCGCGGACCTGACAACGCCACCACGGAGACCACCGCGTGTACGTTCGAATCTGGTTCCCACAGAAGAGTCCGTCCCTCCAGGGTCAGCACCACCCTCCGCGATGAGTTTCGAAAAGTCCCAGTCCGGACAACCATCCGTTGGCATTGGTCGACCAAAATCATCGGCATCGAAGCGAAATGTTAGGAGTCGATACGTGGACGTATTTCAGCAGCCATCATAGATGTTGTAGCATTAGTTTACTTGAATATTTCAATATAAGTGTGACTCCTTGTTCTTTCATGTCACATCGGCGCGACATGAACTTACGTCAACCCCTCGACGGTGCTTTTGAACTGCCAAGATGGGCAAACGCAAAAAATCAAGCCGTAAGCCTACTCAAACACGCAAGCGCGACCCTCTTGGTATGTGTCTCACGATCGGCGGAATACGTTTTTCCTTATACACGCCACATGCAGAAACATCATTCACCTGTCTGTATTGCCACCACGAGAAGGCCGTGAGCGTAAAGCTGGATAAAAAGGAAGGTGTAGCGTATTTAAACTGCAAGATCTGCTCCCAGGGATATCAGAGCAAAGTCAACCGTGCGTTTGGGGAATTTTACCTTTGGGCGTTACGACTAACCAGTCTTTGCAGATTTGACTGAACCCATTGACATATACTCTGAATGGATTGATGCTGCTGACGAAGCCGAAAAAACGCTGGGATAACAAGATAACAAACGCAAAAGATAAATGAAGAAAACTACCATGCGATGGAAAGTAGACACAGCCCGTGTTGTAGACCTAGGGCAGCGGGAACGCATTTGTTGAATTATTAGCAATAGTACTGTACTCCGCTGTATACGCTGCACTTTCAGCTACCCGCATAATACACTAAGGCGCTTAAGCCTTTTACATACCACCCACGCCCATGGCGGCAGGACTTAAAAGTGTGTGTCGTGTTGCAAAAAAGCCTTTCAGTATGGTTGCTCACAATTGTGCAGCCGTTATCCTCTTGTCCTTCGTCCTCGCGGTAGGATTTCTCCTTATCATACTCTCGTGCGCTTTGTGGTCGAACTGGTTACCTCTCCTCGTCGGTCAGCCACCGACAGGACTGCTCCATTTTTGTTTGTTGTTGCTGACGACCTCCTCTTTGCAGCTCTATTATTCGTCCTTGCTCCTCTTCCAAATGCCTTGTTCTCCCAGTGTGGCACAGATGATTTCTCTCGTGATTCTTTTGAGCCATCCGCAGCCGTTGACCTTGGACGCTTCATTACCGCCATGACGGTCGTAACTGGCTTCGCCCTCCCGCTCATTCTTGCACACGCGGAAATTATTTATCCTGCCGCCTGTGTCATGTCTATTGTAGGAGGAGGATTGGTACGTGATGGCTATAACTTCATTTTGACTCTAGAACACCTATCTTCCGACAGGTATACGGCACAATACTGTTGTACTCTGTTGCATTCAGACAAGACTCAGAGGAGTTTTAAGAATGAGATTGTAATGTATCGTGGAGCCAACTGTTGCATATGTTCTCTACATGGTACTGCATAGTTTGATATCCTTCATTGAACCTTCAACAGGTATCCTCATGTTGGATGCATTACATGTCTTGGGACACATGGTGTGCAGATAATGCATCTTCCGCAGTAGATGGAATAACTGGCGACTAGCGCAAAAGGCTCTGGAAGACCAAAACCATTATTTTAACTTGTGAACGTCGAGCAACAAAACTTACCACACAAAGTGTGTGACCTATGAGACCAGATCCAAGAACGACTGGTTACCCTCACGTTTGGTCATCCTGCACCAATACCCGCAGATCTGCTTCTCCCGCCTTTGCATATTCGTCCTCACCACATCCAACTAACCACGCCTCAGCATGCAAATCGAATCTACCTTCCGACACGAAGCAGATACCCATTTCGACTTGTCGTTTTTCACCGCTTTCCAGTCTGCCCACAGAGACATTGGATTGTACACCTTCGTACAGAACGTGTTCGCTCGGGTTCAAGCTTAAGTTCATCGTCAGGATTTGAGGATCCGCTAATAATAGCAATGGTCAAACATTGAGATAACAGGAAGATGTAAACTCACGACTCTGATTAAGCAGAGTGGCTCGCAAATATAAAAATTGATTGGGCGGCCCTGTAGTTCTGCCTCCACGAGAAGGAAGCACATTGCCTTCTGCAATTGTCTGGTCAACGTACTCCACAAGTGCTAATGTTAAGCGCGTTCGAGCCGTTCTCAATACATCTAGCATTGGTGCAGTAATTCGCTGTTGTCGGAGCGATAACCAACCAAAGCGACTGCCTCCAGCCTATCCCAAACATGATCAATTACACATGAGTCAGGATATATGCCACTGCACCTCTCGCCACCGAGCCTTTACACACTTGAAGAGCTCTTCACGATACCAAAAAAGCTCCCTCTGATGCTTCTCTTCTTTCGATGTTAGCTTGGATTTGGAGATGATGAACTGGCGATCAGATAGTGTTGGAATGGGAGCAGACGTTGCCGCATTGGGCAGGGAAAATCGCTTGATAGGAAGTATGATCCTATAGATCTCCTGGTTTAGCGCAATATGTAATATATGGTATAGCCATTAAATTACCGCGAAGTTGATCCTGGTGCCACCAGGCGACTTGTCACACCGACAGGAGTTCCTGTTTAAACTTTGGGGTTAGATTCTTTCGCCGTGATTCATCTAACACGTCAGTACTAACCTTCCTGATGCCGTTCAAAATCCACTTCAAAGGGTATCCCAAAGGTATTTCGGACATCCACTGTGAAGAGACACCAATCACCATCTTCTCCGACGCCTTCCAACGTCCGTTTCCACCGCTCCGTTGCCACAGCGCCACTTGTATTAGTGGACTCTTGCGCGGCGGTCACCGAAGCGAAAGGCAAGATGTCCATGCCGTGACATTCAAGTGTGTTGTACACCGTGACAATGACGGAATACAAAACTTGGCGTGTGTAGAAAATGTCTGAAGATGCAAGTTCTTCTTGAGGGATGTTTGAGTATGATATCTGAATCGTTCCGCTTGTGCTACAGATCATTCCATAAGAAACGGTCTCCCAGATGTAGAATGACTAATGACACACCATCCTACTTTGCCAGAACAGATAATAGTGAGCACTGCCTTCCGCCCTGGATCAACAGCTTTGGGCTCCGCCTCCGAATCCCAGCGAAACACTGGTCGTCGTAATAGCTCATGTTCAGTCTCGTATGTCTCGAAGACGGTCATATTATCCTCCTCCAAAGCCTGCCGGGCTGGGGCAATTGTGGAGTCAACACAGGTCACTTTTATAAACTTGATAGGGATTGATGAAACATTCTCAACCGTGAGCCGAATGGTTGACCTTGAAAAAAAAATTATCTAGTCAACAATTTCGAAGCTATGCATAAACCATGTCATGAAACTGACGTTTCGCCATCATACATCATAACAGCTCCATGTGTCAGAGACGTTCTCCGAATTCTCATGAGGGGCTGTTGCATTACAACTTTGCATTCCAAGAAGGACATTTCAAGAGGTGCTTTGGTCGCCTTCGAGTTTCTCCATTTAGCGACAGCTAACCGTTTGTCTCGAATCCATGGCCGCGCATCCAAACCGTTTTCCTTAATTCGGTGGACTTCAGCATTCCAAGCACTCTTGCGTTTCTCCCGTGAGCTATCCTCCTCTTCTGTGGCCAAGGGCAACGTGAACTCCCGTGGTGTCCCACCATGAGCTTGGACAATACATCCACGTATGACGAGTGTACCAGTCTGGATGGCATTGCCGATGATTCGCGTGACATGAAGCGAGTGGGCAGGAATGGTCAAGGCTAGGGGCTGCGATTGCAAGGGGACACCAGCGATACTGGAGGCCTAAGACTCAACAACCGAATACTTCATCTAATACATGGAACTTACCTCAAAGAGAGGCTCTGGATCTCAAGATCGAACGCATAAGGGTTCTGAAGTGTAAGAATAAAGTGAATGGGTTCATTCTGCACTACAATGGTCTAGACAGAGTGGAAGTGTAAGCCTTCGCCTGAACCCTCGGATCACGCAAAAGACACACCTGCGCCTTTAGCTTTGAAGATAAAAGTCGAGGGTTATAGATAAATGGGTCTTCCCTCCCTGTAACAATATTAATATCTTCACTCGGCGGTAAGAGATCCCTTGAGCGATGTTCAATCGGTAATCTCACAAACGGTAAACTTTACATGTGTTAGTAACGAACAAACCTCGAAAACGGGGAAAATGTACGTACGGACTGATCTCGACACTGACTACAGGGTTTCCAGACCAGTACTCTACGCGCCTGTCGTCGCCTCTTCGTCGAGCCGTCACAAGAGCCTTAGCAGAATTGGAATATAAGTAAGATTGATCCGGAGGGCTGATGATGGCATGCAAGGCTCTCAGAGCGGAGAGGCTGAACTGCGCTACGGTTGAATATTCTATTAAAATAAATGTCAGAAGGATGTGTTAACAAGCGAGGGAAGATGTTTACCTGGAAGCGCTTCCGCAATGGCTACAGCTTCTCGCACGACGCCTAACTGCAGTTCTTCCCATCCATACTGCAACTTACGTCCTTCTACCTGTTCCGCATCAATACCCACTTCAACATCACCTTGTGTATCTGGCCCGACAAGCTTGACCGACTCCAGATCAATACCGTACACTTCACACACGTACTTGATCAATCGAATAATACTTTCATTCCCATCATTTCTCTCGTGTTCCCTGACAGCAACCCCCGCTTCTCTGATGCCCAATCCAGATCCTGGAGCCACAAGTAGGCTCCGCGCACGTTTGGTTACTTCATCCCTACCACAAACCAGAAGGTCCATCATAGTACTTAGTAGCTCCCGTAATACATACACCTCCTTTCTGTGAAAGCCGAGACATGAATACGTGGTTGCCATATACTTCAAGAGACAAATACGGTCGTGTGGTTCAAGGTGTAGCAGAAAAGGCCCGTGGGCTTGTGCTAGGACACCAGCTATCTGGCCGCGTGAAATACCAGTGATGACACTCATACGTATACGGTGCGACTCATCAGGTGGAGTCGGCATAAAAGTAGGGGGAAGGCCAGGTCGGATGAGGGTGGTAAAGGCTAGGGGTCCCCATCCTTTTGATGCCCAGACGGAGAAAAGAAGTGCTGTGTGCCGGGAAATGCATGTGGTAAGAAGAACAACAACAAGAGAAGAATCGACGTCAGGGGAAGAAGTGCTGGGGGAAGGTGAAGCCCGAGAATACAAAGTAGTGGCTTGGGTGAGTTTTTCGGACAAGTCTAGCCACGGGCCCTTGCCTTCATTAGAAAATGAGTTATGCTAGAAGTTCCAAGATTATGGAAGAGATCTTTAATTGATAAGCATATTTCTTACAAGCCCGTATCCAGAAGTCCAGGCTTCTAGCAGTTGGACAGTACATTGCCCTTCAAGGGCCGAGGCGTGCCAAATTGCATCTTGTGGAGACTTTGATAATAATGATATTGATTCGCTGTACCTGTGTCTACTTGTCAGCCCGTAACGATAATGTCTATCGGTGGGGCTCACCAGACACCAGCATCTGTGGTTCTTCCCGCTAACAGAAACAGATCACCTAAAAACTTGAATAGCCTACCCGTGGGGGGAACAGTGGTAGCTGTTTGCCGTTTGACAGACTTGGATGTCACAGATGCAGCGAGTGAGACATTGCGGGAAGGTATGCTGGGACGTGATGGATCGGTAGTGAGTGAACGCCTAGCTATTGGTGTTGAAGAGCGAGGATAGCCGAGATCTGACTGAATGTTATTTGTTGTAGCAGTCGGAGTGGAGGGCAAGGAATGGCGGGACGACATTGGCGAATCATGATGAGGTTGGTAGTCGGAGATACTGCCCAAGGACGGAAAGAGGTTGGCATTGAGCGACTCCAAACCTGTATTCGACTCAACTAATCGAGCCTGGAAAAGGCTAAGGCACAAGGGTCAAAGTACTAAGACATACGCGTACGTACAAGGTCTGAAAATTCCCCAAGGATGCTGGAGCATAATTCGGCAATGAGGGTACCAATGTAGAGCTGTTTGTTTCCCATGACGCTAGGAATGACAACCATACCTGGATATGAATCACCTAGATTGGTGGCGTTGCTATCTCCATCCTCAAAGACATAGCAATTCTGAGCAACTGGGAACAGAGAGTTCGTCGAGAAAAGATTGGATAACGCTGCGTTGAATTGAACAAGTATGGAAGACAAGGATGATGGCACTGCACACTCGGCAACGCCTATAACACCAAGAGGAAAATCTGAGGGCCTGAGAAAAGCCATTTGTGTGCGCCAAGAGGGAGGAGGGTGAGAAGGGTAACTGAGATGGAGATGACCAGTCGAGAGAGGCGATGGCATAAATCGAGCTGAGAGTTGACTATTAGAGCGAAGCTGCCTGACCAGAGAAATTATATACCATGGTCGTCGCGCCCATCTGGAGGAATATCACCGAGTCTTATAGTCTCAAATGAGCGTATAAGAGTTGCCCACTTATCAAAGGACTGTTTCTTGATGTTTCCCACAGGAATTAGTAGTATCTGTACATGGCCCAAGGACGCGAAAGGCGGGATCTCCATTGCGACACAAGGTGAAGTCAGTGCGCGCTTAGTCAAGGGCGGCTATTTTCTATATTGTGGCGTTACGTTGTCGTTACGCATGGTGCGTATAAACACCAGTGCATCGTTCTCACTTTCTCTGACGATTGTAGCCCGTGAGCGATAAAGCCCTAGGAGGGCTAATGCTGGCTGTGGCTTGCATCGTATTCGTGTACTACACCGTCTGGGCGATGTTCCTCGTATGTTACACTCGACCATTCATTCCTCAGACTCATACTTGCTGGTTTTCAGCCCTTCTTCCCAAACTCACATCCCATACATGATCTCTTTCCAGCTCGCGAGTGGGCTGTACGCTTGCCAGCGTTCATCTTACTCGTCGGTCTCTCTGTTGTGGGGTTATTTGTTGGTTCCGTTGTCACAAAGGAGAGAGCGAAGAAGAACGCAAAGCTAGCCGTCAAAACTGCCTAATATTTCTTACCTCGTACATACAGTTAAGAGCTCAGATCTATTTATCAGAGTACCACAACTTGCACACCACCGATTCAAACATGCAGTGAGTAATAAATTCCTTATGGTTCTGTTGTGAACATGTAATCTGGCGGAGAATGAAAGCGCGCGACAGAGCTCCCTGCATGTCACGTGACGACGCGTCCTATTTTCACGCAATGTCTCTTCGCCGTCCTGCCACCGCTGCAGGTTCTCGTAAAGCTGTCAATCCCCCGCCGACATCTACGAACCTTCGTCGCCCTAAATCAGCTCTTGCGAAATCATCAGCTTCTGCTGATGAAACCATTCCAGAAGAGGATGAGCCTCTTGCTATATCACCCCCTCGACATCGCTTCAAGAAACCTACTGCAGGACACGATGGCGAATCCAATATTCAAGTTGTTGTAAGATGCAGACGTCGCTCAGACAGAGAAGTTCAGGATGGCTCACCAGTTATTGTCACAACTAATGGACCTCGCGGGGAGGATATCACGGTCGAAACAGCTTCTCCCAGCTCAACTTTAGGCATAATCACATTGCCTCCGACGCGTACATATCCTTTTGATCGCGTTTTTGGACCAGAGGCGGATCAGGCCATGGTGTTTAATGATGTCGTAGCTCCCATTCTTGAACAGGTACTCACGGGGTATAACTGCACCCTATTCGCATATGGCCAGACTGGTACCGGAAAGACGTAAGAATCCTTGTCTTTCATTTGATCTGTACTTATTCTGCTACAGTCACACTATGCAAGGGGACCTCACATTGACTCCCCTCGGAAACCCTTCGGCAGGCGCAGGCATGATTCCCCGCGTCCTCTTCAAACTCTTTCAGTATCTTGAGGATCATGCAGCTGACTTTAGCGTCAAGATATCCTTCGTGGAGCTTTATAACGAGGAACTTCGCGATCTTCTTGCCCCAGAAATGGCCACCTCCGCTGGCAACACTCAGCCCATGGGAATGGGCAGCGTGCAACAGGCACAAACTCAAGGAGCCGTAGGCCTGAAGATCTTCGATGATTCCTCTAAGCGTGGTGTATTCATACAAGGCCTAGAGGAAACAGCTGTCAAGGACGCTGCCGATGCTATTGCACTTCTCACAAAGGGCAGTCACAGGCGACAGATTGCTGCTACTAAATTCAACGACCACTCTAGGTATGGTGTCTATCACTTTACAGTTGTATATGCATAACTTACATTCACATTCAGCCGTTCACATTCAGTCTTCTCTATCATTGTACACTTAAAGGAGACTTCTGCACTCGGTGACGATCTTCTAAAAGTTGGGAAACTCAATCTAGTCGACCTTGCTGGTTCAGAAAACATTGGTAGATCTGGTGCTGAAAACAAGCGTGCCAGGGAAGCTGGTATGATCAATCAGAGTTTACTCACCCTCGGACGCGTTATTAACGCTCTTGTCGAAAAATCCTCCCATGTTCCTTATCGGTATGTGTTCATTTCACCATGGATGCCTTAGTTCACATTTCACATGTGCCTTGGATCACAGTGAATCCAAGCTCACACGTTTACTCCAGGATTCACTTGGTGGGCGAACGAAAACTTGCATCATTGCAACTGTTTCGCCCGCACGCTGTAATCTAGAAGAGACCCTTTCTACTCTGGAGTATGCTCTCCGCGCCAAAAGTATCCGTAATAAGCCCGAGGTCAATCAACGACTCACCAAGAATGCACTCGTAAAGGAATACGTTGGAGAAATCGAGCGCCTTAAAGCTGACCTTCTCGCTGCACGCGAGATGAACGGCATATACTTTTCACAAGATTCGTGGGATCAGATTTCAGCAGAAAATGAAACGCGGCAGGCACAACACGATGAAGCAAAACGTCAGGCAGCATTTGCCGAGTCGCAGTTGAATGCTGTCAGGGAAGAGTTTGAGCAGTGCATGGCGGTTCTTACGAAACGTGAGGGGGAACTCACAACCACTCAAGAGACCCTCCGAATTACCACAGAGAAGTTACTTGTCCAAGAAGAAGAATTCAAAGTTGTCAAGGATGACCTTGAAGAAGAAGTTATTGTACGGGAGGCACATCAAAAAACTGAAGCATCTTTGAACAACATCGCTGAAGAGCTGAAAACAACGTTAATGCAGAGTGTGCAAGATGTTCAAGGGTTGTTTGACAAACTTGGTATGTTTTTTTCTGCGTTCATGGCCTGAGAACTGAGAATTGTGGTCTGTTCCAGGCCGCCAAGCTGCTGTATCAGGTTCTAATGCCGAAGTAGTCTCGATGTATGGAAAGTCGCTGGATGCAGAGGCTACTTCTATGACCACGCATCTACTAGACTTCTTTGACTTGCAGAATCAACTAATAGCCAAGTTGCGTGCCAGTGCCGAGCAGTTCCAGACGACAAAAACCGAGGTAAACTCGTTGTAATGATTCTAGAGCCATGAATTTGAAATTGTCTTTGGTATTAGGTCCTGGCAGAACAATCGAGTGTGATAGACGATCAGCTTCAGAGACTCGCAAATTACTTGAAAGACATGCGGTCCGGGGAAACTGCTTCCGAAGACGCTGTTGAAGACATACGATCAGCCGTCAGGGACGCCGGGGAAACTATGAAAGACGGTTTCAACATATGGTCTCTGAATTTGAAGCAGAGTTGCGAGTCAATGTGCAGCGAAGTCCAGATGTCGGGTCTTAGAAGTGCGGGCGCCGTCGAAAAAGCCTTTAAAATTATGGCGACAATGTTAGATACAGTTGTTCGTGAAGCCCGGGAATTCATCCATCAAGAACGGGATGCCGCTGTGGAACTTGGCGCGCTCGTGAGGAACAACGCCGTCAGAGAGGTGAGCATCCTCGTTGGGTCTTACAAGTCACATTCTCAACATTTACCGGTCTAGATCAACCTCCTTCGTCAACAGAATGCACGACTGGCACAACTCCTACATATTGAAAAGGTCAAATCAGAGCGTGCGCGTGATGAGCTGATCCAGCGAATTTCTGGTCTTCTCGGCGAATACACTGAAGCTCGGGACCAGAGCCTCCGAGAAACTGTCTCGGACATGTGTCAAAATATGTCCACGGGAGAGGCAGTAATTTCCGAATTCTTGGATGTGCATACCAGTCAGCTTGAGGTTGGTGTTAAACGCCGCAGAGATTGGGATACCTCTTTGGAGAAGCACGGTACTGATGGTAGAGAAGCGAGTGATATCGGAATAAAGGTCAATATTTATTGTATCGAATCGTTAAGTCCGAAATACTCACCATGATATAGACACTGAAAGCAGTTGGTGATAGGCTGAAGGACGACCTGACAACCGTGCAAACCACTGTCACAAGTTCCGTGACATTGCAGATGGCTGAAATGGACAGACAGGCAGCAAGTATGACGGCTTCTTGTTCAGAAGGTCAGCAGTCGAAAGATCCCGATTGAGTGCTGCCACTCATTTTTCCTAGCTTTCGACCAATTGAATCGTGTGAAACGAGCTCGTATAAGCGCAAATGAAGACTTGGGAGCTACTGCACAAGAGGGTTATCTGTCTCTGCGACGCAATGTGGATGTTTTGGCTCACGACATAGAACAAACTATGGCCGTTGTTTTGAACGAAGTATACAACCAATTTCGATATAATATCAATAACCTAATGTCCTGTTTGTCACAGACCCGTAACCTAGATGCATCGACGAATGTGTACTACGACATCACTAATACCAAGCTTTCAAATCTTGAAAATACAGCCCAAGCCCTCTTAGTTAAGGGAACTAGGGAGGATATCTCCACTGGCACTACTCCTCGCAAGAAACATTGGGAATATCCACATCACTGGCCCTTGACTCAGTCTAGAGACGTGATTATTGACCAGCGCAAAGAGGAGAGAATGAAGAGTACCACCTCACAACCAAGTCGACCTACCTCTCCGCTCCAAGTCAAAGCCGAAGAGTCAGAACTTGAGTCAGCTGACATCCCCTCCTTGGAAACGCCGGGTTCGCATTCTAACCTCGTCATGGGTGTAGACACGAACTCGGACTATGAAGAACTATTGTCGACGCCTTCTGAAGTTTCGTCTTGTTCAACCTTTGCTCCTCAGGATGTACAGCAAGTATATAGAAGCACTAGGGCCAACGGATTTGGTAAAATCATTTCCAAAGTACCTGGCGTTGCACAACGTAAAGCTCTGAAGGAACGATCGATAAACTTGTTACCACAATCTAGTCGGCCACGATGACGTTTATGCAGCTCTTCAGGTTATGTGTATAAATATTAGTAATGGATACAAAATTGTGATATGGAATGTAGATGAGAGCTCTCGCACTCCTACGTGTCTTTCCTCGCCAAGTAGGGTCCACTACGATGTGATAAGAGACCGCCCCAATATTGAAATTTACGAGAACACCGCAAGGCTGTCGTGCAGGGTGCAAGTCAACATAATTAACTATAGTTGCCAAAATGACCGCTATCTCATCAGGAAAACCTAAATCTCCTTAAAAAAAATGCTGTCAAATGGCTTATTATGTTTTAAGTCCTTGTAAGGCAATTTAAGGAGATTTAGGTTTTCCTGGTGGCCTGGTCACGTGACAATTTGCGTCACAAGCTACCACAAGCTGAAAAGCAACGAAGCAATGCCACCGAAAACTACCCCAGAGCCATCCTCTCAGATCAGTGCCCCTGTTTTAAATAACACCCCCATTCAACCGGCACGAAGTACCCATTACACTCCTGACTCAGCAAAAGCAGTTATGTCACACATTCGAAAAAACATCTTTGGGACTGGACGAATCTTCCAGGAACCCAACTTCGGTAACATTTTCCTGAATAAGGCGCCTGCTCTTCAAAGCAACCAGACAAAGGAGTTGGAAGAATTCCTTGGGTTTACTTTCGATGGGCTTGTGTCTAAGATACATAATGCTCAGTCTGAGAAAGACATGTACAAACCAATTGCATGTCTTCTTTCTGCCTTGTCCTTGCTGGTCCACATCAAGGACGGTGACAGATGTCTATCTCTTCCAAAAGATCACCTGTGGGCGACTATTGTAGTTGCATCCCAAGCTACAGAATCCCTAGAAGATCATCCAAGCCACATCACTGATCTTGGCTCTGCTCCTGCTACACAGAAAGACATATGTGAATTTGTCAAATCAGGGGAGAGTTCCCTTAAACCAGACTGGGGTGCCATGGGCCACACTGGTGAAGCAAAGTTGAGACGTTTGCCTAAAAAGGACTCCGAAACCACCTTGCATGAGAAAGCACAAGCAGTTTCTTATGCATGGGCATGCTCAAGACATCAAGTCAATCGCAGTGGGTTCTTTGGAATGTATGCTTGC
>QFEC01002937.1:0-19046 GCA_003316585.1 Gomphus bonarii | reverse complement strand
CAGGAATTCCACTTTCCTCCAGGCTGGGTAGCAGGTGGTCCTTCCAAAATGGGCACAAACTGATCAGCCTGGAGGAAAGTGGCATTCCTGAGGAACAGGTAATTTTTCAACAGGACAATGACCCAAAGCACCAGTCAAAGAAGGCCAAGAACTGGATGGAAAATAACAATATCACTCTCCTTGACTGGCCTGCACAGTCTCCAGACCTGAATCCTATTGAGCACCTCTGGGATCATGTATAAGGAGAACACCTGGGTGGCAGAAGAGGACATGGCAGCACCAGTGAAGGTGCCCAGAATTGTTGGTAAGATGACGCCCATAACACAAAAAGAAAGAAAAAGTCAGCTTCAGTTATGACGATGACATGCTTAGAACGTACAAGAAAAAGTCATAAGTGGGTCCAAACGATGAAAACGTGGATACGAGGACCCCTGTCAGAGCTGGTACTCCAGACGATCGTCCGCTTTGAGGGAATGCGACTGTGATATTTTTGCCAGCTACGCTTACTAAAATTAGCCATCGGCGGCTTGGCTAAGTGCAGTGGTGAAATTTCCAGTAACGATGCTGAACAAGCCATTTACATTGCTCAGTTGTCATACGACGGTCAGGAATATATGAAGGTAAAGTATCCCAGGTGGGTTGACTTGTAGATCAGAGATACTTCAACCTTTGTCTGCAATACTCTTCAGCTTTGTGGTCTAGGACACTCAGGTTAGTTTGGTGAATGTTGTCAAATTGATCACCCCTCACGAAAGTGCAGGTTCCGCATCGGACGACGACCAAAGAGCCTGATAGATCAGTGGGTTACAAGCGTCGTTCACCACTATATCCGCAACGCATCAACGGACGACTTTGTACTTTCTTTGGCAAATCTTGAGCCTACCCTTCTCCTCTCTCGGACCAAAATCAAGTCAAATTCTTTCCAGTCCTTCAACATCATGTCAGCCTGCGTCGTCACTTCGTTCACCATTGCCACACGGCACTCCCCAGAGCAACAAGAATCGACTGTGAATTTTCGACTTCATGGATAGAGTATGGCAACTTACCATCAAAACATGATAGCGGATCAGAGTGTAGTCCATCTCTGTTAAAATAGTCCTCAACAAATGCCTGGTCACAACCCTCACGATATTTTTCGGCACCTTCGTGCGATGAGCGTGAAAGCTGAGCAGACTAAGGCCTAGTGCTGAGGTAGCGCTATTTGGTTCCTTTCCAGAGGTGTGCGTCGGCATAATGAGTACCTATTATATAAGCATGCAATTATGCACGCGCGTCTAAAAGTTTACATCCAATTCGAGTCTTGTCGACTTAAAACTCGAGGCCTGACCATTGGCAAGAGCAGTCTTTCGACGTACCTCCTGTATTTCAATCTCCTTTGGCCCGTCTTGATTTTGGCGCAAATTTTGTTGCTCTGAGCTACACTCGCGTAGATGCCAAGCATGTGAGTGCTGTCATTCATACGAATAGAGGGAAGTTAACGAGTTCCCAGTCCTGAAATGTCTCTAGAGGCATCGCTGTCCAAAATTCGTTCACACACTGCATCGTCTCTCGCACACCAAAATGCACCAGCCAATCTCCTGACTGCTCTGGAATCAGTCCTTACGGACAAGGGCACAGACCACTCCCCTACTGCGTATTTTGCTGCGCTCCTGACAACACTGGAGTCAGCGATAAGAAAACCCTCATTTGGCGATGGCGACCAACTCCCTGCGGTACTTTATCTCTTTGCTTTAGTTGTACCCCACGTTTCTCCCGCCGTCGTACGGTCTCATTTATCTACCCTTCTTTCCCTCCTGTCACCCTTGTTTCCGGCTCTTGTACCGCATGCTCCTCCCTTGCGCTCCCACCTAACCCTTTTCAGCGCCATAGTCCAAGCACTCGATAATTCCCAACTTGACGCACCTGGCATTCGTCAGAATTTTGCATTTGTCCTAAACCTCACTCTCGATCCTCGTCCAAAGGTCAGAAAGAGGTCTGCGGAGCTTGTCCGGGACGTGCTTGCCAACCCGCCAACTCCACTCGTTCGGCATCCGTATGCGGAAAGAGTGGCAGAGTGGGCTTCCGCTTCCCTCGACACAGTTGGTTCAGGTGCTGGCTCTTTCGGAAGACAAGGAAAGAAGGTTGAAGGTAATGATACCCCTGAAGCGGGAATTCACCTCATCGCCATGATGAAGCCCATTACTGCTTATCTTCCTTCCTCAGTAAGTGTGTTTCACGCGATTCCAGTTAAATCTGCTTACGATGTTTACTCAGCAACTTCCAGGTCTCATGCTGACTCTTCTCTCTCTCCCACGACTTGGCAACCCATACCTTTCTCAGTCGTCGTACAATCTTCTCTCCACCCTCATCTCTGATCAGGCGTCAACTTCTGACATGGTATCGCTTATATCTGCCCTCCTTTCCTCCCCACCCACAAAATCGGACAATGCCCAGACCCCTGCATGGCTTGACCTCCTTGGTACAGCATTTTCATTTGGACCTATTGCATTCCCTGCGGACAAAGATATCGACGCAGTCTTCAAGTCTGTATTTTCCTACTTTGAATCTAAAGATGCTTCCGTCCGCAAATGCACATCCGTTGCACTCACGGCACTTGTTTCCAAATCTTTCACCCTTCCTATTATTGAAGCTGCAGTTGCTGAAAACATTCAAAATCCCTCAAAAAAGCCAAAGTCACCGGTTGGCAAAATTTTAGTTCACGTTCGAATGTCCTTGGAAGCACTACCTTTCGCTCGTGCCATGCCACAAATGCTTGTCGTCCTTGCCTCTCTCTTACTTGCTCTTCGACATAGGCCACAGAATTCGGCTTCTGATTTCCCTCCTACAGCCGCTGAATTGCTCCTTCTTGATGTTGTTCAGAAAGTTGGTGAACTGCGAGTCAAGAAAAACTTTGAGCACAAAGAAGCAGCCGACGAACTGCTAAAGGCGGCGATGAGTGTACTGGGTCCTGAAGCCATTATCCATGTGCTCCCACTTGGATTAATATCCGAAGATCGGTGAGGCTTAGCTTTTGCTCTCCTCTGCTTATTTTCTGAGATGTTGTCCTAGCATCACTGGGCGTGAACCCCACGCCCACCTTCTTCCATTATTAGCGATTCCTCACCCAGCATTGTTAGGTCATTTTGTAGACTACTTTATACCTTTGTCGGAGCGCATGTTCGATTTGCACCAAATGGCAGATACGGAAGGGCGCGCGAACGAAGCAAAGATGTGGGATGTACTAATCGGGCAGGTTTGGACGGGGCTCGTGGGCTATTGCTGGGGTACGCGCGATCTTACACAGGTGCTGTTGCTTCCCCCATATCTTAGTCGTTGAGCTAACTTTACAATTGACCTCTTTTCAGGCGTTCAACCCCACGTTTGCGCAGTTACTGTCTCAGATATTGTACAACCAGCCTCAGCTCCGGCCTGCGGTTTTGAAGGCACTCAAGACTGTGGTAGAGTCCAATGTTGCTCTCACATCGGACACGCCTCCAGCTTGGGCCACGTCAGACACAATTTCTAAGGCTGAGGCTTCTCGAAATATTGAACATCTCAGAGGTCAGGCGGAGAGCTGGTTTGCGGTCCTTTTCAATGTGTTTGGAAGCGTGGGGCAGGATGGTAAGGGTGTGGTAGGAGATGTTATTTCTGCGTGGGCAGGGATAGCCGGCGACACGGTAAGATTGTATTGCATCCAACTTCCATATATTAACAACACGGATTTGTCTACAGGAGATAGCCAAAATGTACCAGAAAGTCGTCGGGCTTTTCAAACAGAATCTTAACAGTCAGCCAAAGAACTTGTCAAAGACCAATGGCGAGAATACTGCAAACCTGATACTCACAGCACAAGATTTACTTGTCCTCCTACTGCCATATCTTCCTCTCACGGAATGCAAGGAACTTTGGGAGCTCTGTGCATCGAGTGCTGTAATCGGCAATGCTAATGCGGGAGTGCAAAAACGTGGCTATAGAGTATTATCCAAGTTGATTCAGGGAAAGAAGTTGATTGCTGTTCTTAATGCGGAGGCTGTATTACAGCAGCTGGTAGAAGGTGCCAATGGTGTGGGTGCCGCTGCTAAACGGGTATGTAATCATATCTTCCTTTGCGTTGTTCCTGACGGTGCTGCATGCATTTAGGATCGCACCACCCTCCTTACGCTACTCCTGCCATCTCTTCCTTCAACGTCCCTACATATTATTCCAAGCCTCATACCCGAAGCGGTGCTTGCGACCAAGGAACCGGCTGAGCGAACTCGGTCAGCTGCTTTTGACTTGGTCGTTGCCATGGGGGGCAAGATGAAAGACGGTGGTGTCGTCAAGCGGCATCGCCTGGACGGGATGGAAGAAGATAGTCCAAATGCCAGTGAAGGTGTGTTTCTTTTGCTCTCTGGAGTCTATCTCTACACAATGCCTGTAGTACAAGCCAGTATCGAGGAATATATGACGATGGTAGCCGCTGGCTTGGCTGGCGCAACACCGCACATGATTAGTGCGACCGTAACTGCCATCTCTCGACTTGTATTTGAGTTCAAAGGTAAGTAGTACATCTAGATGAACTTTTCATGCTTTTCCCTAATCACCCCCTCATTTCAGATGACATATCAGTAACTATGCTTGATGAAATTCTTTCCACTCTCCTCGTTTTTATTAGCTCTGCCAACCGCGAAATCGTCAAGTCGACACTAGGATTCATCAAGTTGTCAGTGCACACGCTGCCAATTCAGATGGTCATCCCGCACCTAGGTCAGCTGGTTCCAGCTCTGCTTAATTGGTCCGGGGACCACAAGAACCATTTCAAAGTAAAGGTGCGGCACATATTCGAGCGCATGATCCGTCGTTTTGGCTGGGAAGCTGTATATGGTTGTGTTGGTAATGATGCTGAAGAAAAGGAGAGGGGAAAGGTGCTGTTGAACATTAAGAAGAGGAAGGATAGGGCAAAACGGAGGAAGGCAAGGAATGCGGAGGAAGAAGGCGATGATGCTGAAGAGGTAATTTTCTATATTATGTAGCTGTTTACTTCCTCACACTTATTATCCAGGGCCCTGTCACACGGAAGACTGGAGATGCCTTTGAAGACGTGCTGTACGGCAGTGAGAGTGAAATTGAAGATAGTGACGAAGACGGACCTTCAGTTGGTCCAAACAAAACCTCCAAATTGGTGACGAAGAAACGCCAAAAAGGCACTCGCCTACGATTGGATAATGATGAGCCTATGGACCTGTTGCGCAGTGCTGCAGAGCAACTCACAGGTGGTTTCATTTCTCTGGTGACTGCAGCGTTTTTTCATCACGCCTACGGTAGATGGAAATCAAAGTCGTCGTCGGCGATTCGGTCAGGATGCATCACATTTCAAGACAGATGATGGCACTGGAAAGATGATCATCGAGAACGAGGACGAGAACGCACATATCGTTTCAGACGACAATGTCGCCGGAGAAGCTTACAAGGAGTCACTGACCTCCGTTGACGGTTTCACACGGGGCGCAAACGGCCGGGTCAAGTTCAACAAAGACACCAAGAAGCGACGGCGTGCCAACGAAGGTGACGATGGAGATATTGAAATGACGGACGCAGTCACTTCGGAACCACTCAAGTCAAAGAAAAAGCGGAAGATGGAGGCAAAGCTAGGTCAAGAATTCAAAGCAAAAGTAAGTTTTCTGATGAGAGCATCCAATGTATGAGTTAATGCTACTCTTAGAATGCTGGTGGAGACGTCAGAAAAGGTGGCCTAGAGCCATATGCATATTTGCCACTTTCACAGGCGGCGAACAAGAAAAGTAGCAAAGGGGCTCGGGCCAACGTCATTGGACGTCGGTGACTACGACAGAATATCAGTATTGTTTAGGATCTGTTGTTACACCATCTTGCTATTATACAGACTACGTGATCGAATTTTTGAGACATTCAAGTCTCTTATAACCTTTAAATCGCCTTGTGTCCGCAGCAAGACGCCCCTGGCTGGAGTGGCTGGGCAGGTGTCTTTTCCTCGCAGGTGCAATTGGCGCAGGTGCATGATGCCCCGCACACACAAGCCGAATTGCTGTCAGGAATATTAGTGTGGTGGACAGTCTTAAGACAAGGTTTCGACGCACCCTTGGTTACATGCACATCCCGTCTCCTTGTTACAAGAACACTCGTTCAGATTGCCTCCAGAACATGGCTGGCAGGCACATTTGCGTATTTCTCCACTGGGGAGAGTAACATCGGGGCAACCGCATGCCTATAGGTGCAATATGAGACTTTAGAAGAGTGTGATAGAGGGCAACGAACAGGCATAGTACTTTGACAAGCAAGTTGTAGTTGGAAGTCAAGTCAAACAATCTCCTATTTATGAGACAGATCGAAAGAACTCTCAGTGATATTTAATTATAAATTCCAAAGGTTGTAAATTCAAAGTTTTAAGTTTTAATTCAGGAAAGAAGGATTAGTAGTATTTCCAATATAAAATCGAAATTAGTTCGATGCCAAGTTGTTAAATTCTCTCAGACGGGGAAATCCATAGTGCTTTGACAAACAAATTGTAGTCGGGTCAAGTCAAACAATCTCCTATTTGTGAGACAGATCAAAAGAAGATTTTCAGTGATATTTAATAACGAATTGTGGGGGCTGTAAATTTCAAGTCCTGAGTTTTAATTCAGGAAAGAAGGGTTAGTAGTACATCTCAATTGAAAATCAAACTTAGATCGAAGCCAACTTAAAAAATTCTCTCAGGCGGGGAATCGAACCCCGGTCTCGCGCGTTCGTAACACAATGACAGGCGCGAATACTAACCTCTATACTACCTGAGAATTGATAAAATTGAGTTAACTATAAATAATATGATTTAAATATTTTGGAGCCATGTTAGTGAACGCGTCATATTACTAACCGTGTGGCGCTGCCCTTGCCCATATCGTGACTATAGAATGCGCAAGGTACTCGGCACTCCAACTCTTCTGAACAGGCCCTAATCAACTCTTTTCAGACACCTTACCTCATCAGTTTTTTGTTTGTTTTAATCAGTTTTTCCTTGGTGAAAGGCTGTTTTGCCTTTGGAAGGAGCGAACATCTCGTCTAATTATTTTACAGTCATTTGTGTCCTTTGAAGTTCCGGATTGGTGCCACCACCTCTTGTATTTCCGAATTGTCTCTGAATTCAATCATGCAGGGTTTTTGCTCAGTCACCGAAAGGTTTGCCAGAAGCTGAGAGCGTAAGTTGGGGTTTATATCAGGTGCGCAAGAGACAGTCTTCTACAACCATGTGCGTAAGCTACATATACTTAACATTTTCTTCTAGCGTTGTGACCGTACTATAGTCCACGATAGTAACTCGACAGACCAATATCACACTGAATATGACTGCCGTCGCTTCCCTTCAAAGAAATATCACGATTGCCAGAGAGAGGTGGACAATTATTGTGTTCTTTGGTCTGTATCGTGACCCGGTTACACTACTTCACTAAATCTGGTCCTTATCTCCTTAGGGACACAGCGGGGTACGCGTCTCAACTAAGTTTAGTATTTGTAGGCGCAGCATCAGTCGCTTTACTAGTGGTCACCACTGGGTTCAGTACGCATTCTCGACGGAGAACAGCATGGCAGGGCATCGTTGCCTTGATAGGATTGCATGGTTCGTTGAGTGGTTATCTTTACATGGGGAAGGTCAGAATTCTATTCCAGGAGCGCTCCAAATCGTTACCATGGCCATTGTCGTTAATCTACACCGAAATTCCGCTTATCCACTCTTCGGAGAAGCTAAACTTAGTACGCACCTATCTTATTTCATGTTTCCCTCCCTCAACTCAAATTACCAGGCTCCTCATTTTACCTGAGCACGATTTCATGGGTCCTTGATGTTTTCATTATCGTAGGTCTTCTGTATACTGCATTCGCTGCAAGATCAGGCAAACGATGGGCAGCTGGTAGAAGGGCTTATCAACCTATCCCTGGCTAGTAATTACATTGCGATCATTCGTGATGGCTTCGGCTACGATAGTGTTGCCTTATACGGGCAGAATGTCCGCTTTAGCTACAATCTATTTTGATTCATTTATTTAAAATCCACCGTAAATGTACCGTATCCTACTTCTAAACCTGAGTGCTCATTCTTCTTGTGGCCAGATCCGGAGAATTTCATTCCACTAAATATCAATTAGGAGCGAATCTCGAGTTGTATTGATTTAACTTACGTCGCGTTTTCTCCGTCTTCTGATCGAGAAATATCCCACATTACTTTCCCAGTTTCCCCTAACTCTACCCTTCTCAGGGCCGCCACTTTCCCTGAAAAACGTCTCAGGGTCATGGGGAAGCCCTAGACTCTTCACAGCGAGTGTCATGAGTCTACTGTGCAGTTGCAGACGCCTCTCAAAGAGTTGGAGAAGTGTTTGCTTCCCAATCCATAAAAGATTTGTGAGTGCTGTCAAAGCCCGAAACGCAGAAACGGCATCTTCCAGAAATCGGAGTGATATCCACATAATACATGGCACAACGAAAAATGACACAGCTGCAAAGGGTAGAGTGACAACGATGCAGCCAAACCAAACGCAAGTCCCTGACAAAAGTCCTACGAGAAGCTTGTGTTGTGCAATTTCGTCCCATACATCCTCTGGAGGTCCAGACTTTTTGAATCGTGCGGCGGACCATTTTGTAACTATGAAAACTGGTGCCCACAGAAAAAGACCTGGTAATGATGCGAGGGAGAGCACTACAAGCCAAATCATCCTGGCGACAATGCGCGCCACAAGAACGCGACGAGCCAGAGGGCCAACACGTATGCGATCATCTTTTATACCCAACTGTAGGAGAGTTTTATGATACTCCTGGGAGGAAGCGTCGAGGGGTTTTTTTAATGAGATACAAATCAAGGACAATCAATTACCTTGAGATCTTGAGCGAGAAGGTCGACAGCTAGGTCATGTTGCCTTGCATCATCTTGTTTCCTCTCCTCGGTCCGAGGAGTGACAGCCTCATGAATATCGTCCTGGCCGAGAGGGGGTACAGTTGCTTCTAACTTAATCCAATGACTATTTCTTTGGCGACCTTCGCTCCATCCCTTTCCGGCCTTCTTGAAGCCTTCAACAAAAGCCCTCACGACCCTTACATGATCACCCAGCGACATATTAGTCCCGAGTGGAGCATAAATACTTGCGGCAAGCTTAGCAGCACTAATAACGTCCCAAGAAGGTGCGTCCAAGGTGCCACCACTGATTTGATCTGCCATAAACGAGGTCAAGGTTTGGATGGTGCGAAAATCGACTGGCGCAAGCAAGGAGGGAGATTCCTTAAAACAAAATCAATATATCGAACTCGTTCGATGAATGATTAAGTTCAGGGAGAAGCCAATTACCTTGGGCCTAAATTTGACTGGGGGGTTGAAAGTCACAAGTACGTCAGAACGAAAATGTTCCCGATGCCTTCAATTCATCACAAGATGAAGTTATTGAAAAGCGTTGACTGACACGACGTACATATACGTTATAGAGCAAGTCAATAGAGTGATTTCGAAGTCAGGATCGTCCCGGCGTCGAGTAAGGACTTCTGAGATGATGCGAGCGACGCCAGTCTTGAGGGGAGAGAGTGCAGGGCGGTAACGACTCATGCCTTCGGGGAACAAACACACAGCATCACCCCCCTCCAGGGCCTGAGTGGGGTAAGAGCTCAAGAATGAGCACTACATCCTGCGACGGAAGCAGTACCTGGTAGAGCTTATTCAAGACATCTGAGTTGTCAATATCTCCAGGATTGGCATAATCCATACGACGCTTCAATGGTAGAGCACCGGAAGATTCAATCAGCCAACTGCTAAAGGTTCGCTTCCCAAACTGTGTAGCTTTAGCTGTCATCCGTAGATAATTCTGAGCCTGAGCTTAGCAGCTGACGGCTCGCCACACGCCAAAGCGCTAACCTTGGATGCAGTCATCAAAAGCCTGTGGTGGTGTTACTTGTTTATGCAAATGAAAAATAGGAAAACCAACAATGCGTCAGTGAGGGAATTAGTATGGTTGGCACAAAATATGCTGTCCAGCTTCGCTCAAGTCAACTTATCGGGAAATAGCGAGACAACAAACCATGACTCGCCCCTCTCGGGCATATACTCTTCATTCTCAATCACAATAGTACCATAGAATACTTTCAAGACAAATTTGAAGAGCCAACTAGGGCCAGAGACAATTTGGAAACATTGCTACGGCAATCACAGATGAAGGCGTACCGGATCAAGACGTAGGACAGTGGAGTACGCTTCAGTTTCTGACCCTTGGGCATTGATTGAAGAGAGAAGAAAAGACTGTGCTGTCTAGCGCCCACATGTCTACCATACTTACGCCTCGTTCATGGATACATGAATTCAGTGTCCGGAATACCTCAACTGGTGGAGAAATACAACCAAAATATCCTTTTTTTTCGCCTGACAATCCAAATTTAAGTCTGTCAATATTGTCCACCAAGACACTCGTCGTTGTCAGTCCTTGGTCTGGAACATAAACTCAGCAGCACTAACTGCAAGATATCCTTTATAGCCCATTGTTTCAGCAGCAAATGTCCCTCAATTAGCTGCTGACATTCTTATCGCTTCTCTTTCCCTCTCACGGCTCGGAACGTGTGATGCTCGATATCACGTTCCCGTCGTGGGCAGTCGAGAAGGGGGACAAGCTGGCGTGACCACACCGTTGGAGCTATTCGGGAAAGAGGACGTCGATTTCGTTGTTTTGCAGCAGAGGTCACCCGTTCTCAAGGTATTTCAACGTTCATCAAAATATCAGACATCTTACATTCCTCAGGCGCAAAAGGACAATTTCATTTCATCACTTTTAAATTTCGCGAAGGAAGCGAGATTCCACGCATTATTATTTGTGTCGGGCGTAAATTCAACTAGCCGCACAGACTCACAAATGCAGTGAGTCGTTCCAGCAGTACATATACCCAGGTCAGATGGTGTTAAATCTCCACTTTAAGCACATCGGTATTCCATCTTCCTTCCCCCGCATTTCAATCTACTGCAGAATCTTCGTTGTTTCCCCTCTCCTCTTTTCCGCAATATAGTTCTAGTCACATCTCCGAAAAGATGCCTTCTCTGCCTGGTGGAGGCCTCACACGCCGAGTTTTGTCATCAATAGCTGAAAACCCGACGATTAATGCTGGTTTTCTGATATGGATGGGGATGGAAGGAGATAATAGTAACGATGCAACTCTTGTTGCTAGCGTCATTGCCAAAATTCTATCTGTGAATGACAAGATTAAAGGTCACTGCTATCTCGCATTTCCCCTCCTATATCAACTTAATTTCTTTTACCTTAGAATGGAAGCAACCTGACAGTTGGCGACAAGGATTATTTGGAACACTAAATGACAACTCTCTTTTTGGTTGAACTCAAGATCATCGTTTAGATGTACGATTTATACTGTTATTTCTGAAATCAGGTACCATGCATAAGCCGGGTTTCCTAATAAAGGTATCTGAAAACTGTCTTTTGTCCCGTCGCTTCTTCCTTCCGCCCCATCCTTTTATTTGAATGGATTAGATGTTGCCGAAAGATAAGGCTCATAATGATTGTAAGCCCTGCCATCTTCACGTGACAGGTTAAGTCACGACTAGGCCAAAGGTTGAGAGCACTTACGGTAATACAAATTCCATACGACTTTCTGTAAGTAGGCCCCCAAGAAATGTTCCAAATGTAACTATGTAGTACAATTGCAATCAGTTATGAAGCGAGAATCGCATAGAATGACATTCATCTTACGATCCAGCTATGTTGCCTGATTGACTCCAACCGTTGACAAGTGCCACAGCTATTTTGTAATTCAGATATTCAATAGTAAGATGGGGCTAATATTAGTTGACTTACCGACTGCTCGCTTGGCGGGGGGACGAGGAAAAGAGTTGGTTAGCCAGGCCAGCAAAACGATAATCCCAGCATAAGACTGCGCCTGAAGGAACCTTAAGCAAGCGAAAATTAAGAAAACTTGTCCTCATAAACTCCTCCAGAATAACAACGTACAGTGCAAGGTAACGTGCGGCAGTGTTCATTGTGCAGAGTGAGATTATGAAACCGAGGATACCAATTAAAAGGGGAGTAGCAATGTGCCAGAATCTCTCTCCGGTAACATCAGCATGGCGAGCGTTAAAAAAAGTAACAAAGCTGGCAAAAAACCACGGTGGAGCGGTGAGCAGCAATGTCACAGTCACTGATTTGAATCCCAAAGTAGCCGCCAATGCTATGAGGGAAGAAGGGAGAGATAAACTGTTGAAGAGAGACATCATTACCATGAACTCACTGGGGAAGTAAGCGTTAAAAGACAAGCTGATAGTGTAGATTAGTAAGGTAAATGCAAGCCACCAGACTTTCCAGTCAGTGACTGCCATAGTAAAACCAGTCCACTGATTATGTTCCACGCTAATATCTGTTTCATCATCTTCTCCTACATCTTCAGCCATTCTTAACTGAGCAAGTTTACGCTCCAAAGGTGTCAATGAGAGGGTGGTGGCTGGGAAGTCGGGTAAAATGAAGATCGCGCATATGGCAACAAAGATCTGTATTGTCTGTCAAGGTTATCCCATGGGAAGGTTTGAATGTGTCGCACGGTCAGTGAGCCTTCAATCTTTCACCAGAAAAATAGATAATGGGATATTTTAGAAAAAGTGTGATGATATCGCAAAGCAACACATACAAAAAATAGCCAACTATGGGTATAGGTCGGATTCAATAAACATAAACATATCCTCTTCCATAAAACTCACCGCCATGCCGCCTGACCCAGTTTACCGTCCATACCATTCAGTATTCCGGCTGCGAGCAACCCACCGAATGCATTGGACGTGAGATTCCCACAATAAAACATAGCGAGTCGAACGCCAAGCTCCTTTCTGCATATCAATATGTCATCATATGGCTCGAATGTAACAAGTCGGTAAAGACCTTGTATACCACTTGGATAACAGGAATACAGCACCTTAAATAGTAACTTCTAATCATCAGTGCCAGATATAGGAAAAAGAACTTGCCAGGGAAGAATGCGGCTTCGACGCTATTGCGGGTGAGTAGAAGGAAGTTGAAATAGATACAATACGCACAATCCTAGAAAGAACCGAGTCAAGAGGGCACCCACAAAACTACAGAATTTCAATTGAACGTGGAGAAGAAGCAATTTCATTTTATCCTTACTTCTTTGTAACCCCTGAAGTTTTATACATCAAAAGCCTATCATTTAGATAGAAGGGATAAGTTGATTTAACCTGTCAAGATTGATATCATCCCCCAAATCATCATACACACTGGCAGATATATACTGGGTTTGCCTATCCAATTGAGTAGCATATTTCTGAAAAGCTACGGCATAACTTTCAACAATATAAAAGAAATAAGAACTCACGATGGAATCTGCATTATGATATACCTGTGGTTTTTGAACAAATCTCTCAATCGATCGCAAGAAAGAACTTATAGGTTGCTTACCCAACGTATAAGATAGATAAAAGGGTGGCGAATTCCTGTCCCTTTAAGTTCAGATCTGCCTCGAACCCACGAAGGCGGGCGGCACTAGCCATATCGATCGCGGGATAAGCAGTTTGTCTGCACATGTCACCGAACGAACTGATAGCACTCACCCAGCGTTATTCCTATCTACCTGAGAGCATCAGACACCATAATTTCAGGGACACGCTACTAGTGAACGACAAAATCATGCCTCACATAGTTGAGTATATATATCAGTATCAATATACTCATGCGTATGTCAATCTTCCTTAGGCTGATGCAGATTATTAGGGAAAACTCCTTATTCGAACGGGTTCAGAAGGTATACGAACAGTTTCTTTTCGAGGTTCTTGCGGCCTTGAACCCCTCCAAATTCAGATAAGTCTTCATTAGAGCCTTCAGCGGTATTGATGACTTTGACGTCCTTAATGTCTGTATCGTTGGAGGACATGACAGAAAGTAACGTACGTGGGACTCGCTCCTCATTAGCAAGCATTTCAGGGGATTCTCTCACGGCATCAAAACCACTATCAGACATAAGGGTCTTTCAGAGGAAAAATTTCCTATTAGACAAACGAAATAACGTCCGTCGTCCCGTATAAAATCTATAGATGGATTGAAAATCCAGGTAGTCGTTGGTATCAGAATCAGATGACGAGAAATCGAGGCTGGTTGAGGAATCAATGAATCAGCACCAGAGGGAGAGCTTGTAATTTGGCGAGTGCTCTGTCATGTGGCGCCGTTTTCCAGCGTCTCGGCTTATCGTTCACGTACTACTGGTTGATCCCCGGTAATGTTTACACAGCGGAGTTTGTAATCTATTATCAAGGCCCATTTAAACGAAAAACCAAAGTTAAAGAAAAAATATCCTTTTCAAGCCTCATAAAATTAAATATTAAATACAATTGTGAACAAGTATACAGTATATGTAAAGTTTTAGGCCTGATTCCAGGTTAAAACTTGAAGTTTTAAGGGCCAAAAATTATAATGAATCAGTTTTGTTTCACTCACATTTTGATTGTTAAGAAATTTCACAAAAAAAAATAATCCAGAATCAGATTCTTTAAGTACACTCTCTCCTAACCTTGTGTAGCTACAAAATGGTTACCTAGAAACCACGGATAATAAGAGATAGTCGCCTGGAGACTGTCATAGACTATAACTAGGTATTGAACTGTTCTGCTTGATACATGACTACAGTCGATGCGACACGTTCCTTTGTGCTCTTTGTATTCTACTTGGCAACCCACGCTCCTTTGTGCTACATATGGACTATTACGTACAATGGACTATGAGTCACTATAAATACCGTATGTAGGATGAGTATCTCAGAGGCCAGTAGTTTCTGATACTGGTCTAGACTGTAGAACCCTGCCAGTTTCTATATCTAAGTGCTCAAAGACCAATCTAAATGCGCTGAGCAGATTGGTTTGCTGCAGCCAGCAGATTCGTTTCAAACCGTTTCGTGTTATGCCGCAGCGTTCCAATCTGCTCGGTGCACCTTAAATTCCCGTCTTCAAGAACTTGATACGACTTAACACACCAACCAATAGATATGTGTTCATGCTTCTTTCATGCGCCTCGTCCACAACAATGACAGAGTATCGACTTGACAAAGGTCCATGGCAAGCTCCTGAAATAATACGCAATCGGTCATGAACTTGGTGGTCATCATAGGCGAGACAGTAGCATCGTACCAGATCTGGTAGGAGACGCGTGACAAGGATAGGGAAAGCTCGGAATCGACGCGTGCAGCCATAGCTGCAACACGCCGTGGCTGGTTATGTCAATCATACGAGGTAGCCTTCAATCGAAATGACAATCAACAACTCACCATTTCCTGGACTCCCGAAACCAGCTTCATACAGAAACTGCGGAACCTGCGTCGTTTTCCTACTCCTAGCTCCCAGTCTCACCACATATGATGACCACCGAATTCAAAAGTACAGCTCCATGATTGGTTATTCCTCAGCTACAACAGGGAGAAATAACCGGGCTTTCTGCATGTCTGTAGTTCTGTTCACCGGGATACAGTTTCCAGCCTGAACGGAATGTGACCTATTCAACGCATGTCCCTGGGTGCGAACACGTTCGGCGAATGACGTAGACGACAATGACAGAACCTCCTCGAGTGGTCCACAAATGGGGTCTTGAGGTTTCAGTACCGGATTGAATGATGCAATTTGTGCTGGAAGAACTTTTGGGGAGGTGGTGGGAGGCTATGAAACGTGATTCGCAGGAAGGTCCTAACTCCCGGCCGCAACAAGTTGTTTCAAGGGCCATTGCTTGAATCCCACCGCGTTTCGTCGTCTTTTTCGCTTTGGATGATCGGCAACGTTGTAACCGGAAAGCTCCGACTCCTGTCTGCATCAGTCAAGATGTTGAATTTCGGTGGCACTGAACAAGGACCGCGGAAAAAGACCACTGTTTGGCTTGAGCGACAGAGAGCCTTCCTCAGTTCTTCCAACCAACTAAAACCATGTGACTTGGTTTCACAAATAAAATTTTCTTCATACTTTATGCTTATTGTCGTTTGCACGTGACCTTACCAACGTCACATTTCCATTGTCATTTTGAGATGATTTTTAAATTGTCATTTCTTGGTCTTTTCTTGATAGATTTATCTGAAACTTGAAACACAATCCTTCCTGTATATTTACTTGGTTCTCTCAACAGTAGAAGTCCTAAATGATTTTATTTAAGCATTTGTTGGCTAATCCAACAGACCACCCCTACCTGTATTAAAGAGATGTGGAGCTCAAACCAGTCATTCAAATTTTTTGGGAATAATCAAAGAACTTATTTAGTACCTACTCTTTTCTCTGGAATTTTTTAGACCCAATCATAAATATGTGTAGTCTGATTAATTAAATAATTTGACATTATGAATTACCAATGTGGCTCACTTGTATGTGTGTTACTGATACAATAGAGCTCTCAAGGATGTAAAAAATCCCATAACAAAGAGGAAATACAAAGGAAGGTCTGTGATTATTCTCAGAATTTTTAAATAACCAGTTTGAGCTCCCCAGTTCCTTGATACAGGTAGGGTGGGGTGTTAGGCTGGCCAAAAAATGCATTTTTAAATAAACATATTTGGACCTTCTACTGTTGGGATCACCAAGGCAGGAAGGATCATATTTTAAGTTTCAGATGAATATGTCATGAATTGACTGAGAAATGATAATCTGAAATCAGCTCAAAATGAGATTGTGAATGTGACATTGCCAAGGTCACATGCAAATGATAATAAATAGATAAATAAAAATAATAAAAATACAAGGTTGTGCCAAAGTCATGTGACTTTGCTTGGCTAGGCTGACCTAGTTAGTGCTGTTAACAACTCACCTTGTGAGTGTTAAGTGTGTGCACAACACGCCCTTGGTTTGGGTGGTTCGGCTCAGTCCAATGAGCCAAAGGCTGATGTGGTGTTGGCTTCAATGTTCGTGCGTTGCACCTATCTATCCGCCGAGCCACTATATTTCAGACAAGGCTCAGTTAGTGACCGAGGTTGTCAGAACTGAGCAGTGGATGAAGGGGCTTAAGAACTAGAGGACATATGTCTAACTAAGTCAATTATCTGAATGAAGAATACATACAGATAATAGGTAACTTATATAGGAAAAGAGAAACAATTAAGGTATGCAACAGGGTCGCATTAGACATGGAAACTAGAATGAAGATATGTGGAGCGAAAGTACTAGAAAGAATAAAGGCGGGCATACATGCCCATACATGAGCCGAAGGGTACTGAAGGAAAGTGAATAAATGAAAAGGGTGAAATGGAGTGAAGTAGAATATAACCGAACCAAGCCAAACGTGATCCTAGGACATGTAAGTCAAGGACTAATCAAAGGACCTCGGTTGTTGCAACCGAGCGAACCAAGGCTCAGTTGATCGTACTTTGACAGCGAGGGCAACACTGTTGATAAGGTCACAACAATAAGATTCTCCAATATTTATGAGCTGATAAGGGATATTCCACCTGGTAGTGGTAATCCTCAGAGATCAAGCTGAGGGGTAACTGTCACACCAGTCACAACCCTATACCCTACTCTGGTGCTTATTATGTAATTGGAAGATGCAAGGTATGGGAACATAAACAAGAAACAAGAAACTGAACAAATGAACTCCAAGCTGAACACTGACATCACCCCCCTCTCAATGCATGGTGTCTTGACATGGAGTTTTGTTGAGATTGTTAGTGGAAGCACCCACTAACATATCTTGTCAATCCACTCCAGAATGAGGGATGGGTGGAGGTTAGGCTCTGCTTGAGTTCCACTCCAGGGTATAGTGGGAGGGTGAACTCACAGTTCAAGTGAACATTGCTGTAGGTTTTGAATGATGCCTCTCACATGTACTCCCCTATGGCACTGTGAGACCTCCTCCCAGTAAATCCCTCAAAATTGCAGGGAATTGAATCTTGGTCAAGGAATATAGCATCTCCAGCCTCATAGGGTTGACAAGTGAGAGGCTTCTTCTGCCAGGGAAGGAAGAGAATGGGTTTGGGTAGAGCCACAAGGCCAAGGTATCCCTCAATTCATCTAATGTCATCTGGGTTGATAGACCAGTGTGATGATAGAGGGTAGGATTTAAGAGGAATGAGACTCTGTTGGCTGGATTGGCTGGTCATGTTATAGTAGTGAGGATGACTTATTATTGAGTGGATAGAGAAGGGTTGATAGTGGGTGTTTATATAAGTGTTGAATGGAATGAGATGTAAATGAAGTGAATAAGATGTCAGATGGAGTGTCACTTATTTTTTTGGGGTTAGAGTATCATATGCTAGGTTCCTTCCTTCTATTCAATCAAAGAGATGTTGTTTGGGAGTTTCAGTGAAGTTTTCTAGGGTTCAAAGGGGGAGGGTAGCATATAGAGCCACTGATATGTGTTGTGGGGGTTTAAGATTCTGTCAGTGAAACTCCATAATGAGTTACTTTGCTCCAGAAACATCCTTCACAGGTGTTAGATCCCAGATCACCTCTGACAAATCTCCACCTTAGCACCCTTAGTTATCCACCTCTGTATCATGTCTGAGTCATACTCATTCCTCTGGAGCACTCTGCACCCTGGCACCCCATCTGAGCTCCTCACATGATCTCTGGATACATGACACTCCATCCTGTCATTATCACCATATCATCACTCTGACACATAGACCTCCACATTACAAACATGGGCCACCATGTCACATACATGGACCTTCACATCACTCTCTCTATTATCCCTTGCATCATTTTCTAGCATGTTCCATAGTTCCACATGACCCCCTCTCTCATTTAGCACCCCTGCATCCTAAATGTAGTTCTCTTCCTGCATTTGGATGACCCTGTTCCATATTAATCCCACATTCTGAATGTATTTAAACCTCCATGTATTCAAGTTGAAGCCAAGTCCTTTCAACTCCATACTCTGGTTTGACTTTGATAGCTCAACCACTCTAGAACCTCTCTAAACAAGATGTCCTCAACTCTGGACTTAACAGTATATTCAAACTCTCACTCTTCATCATCTATGAGACATAGCACTTGAAGCAACTTACACACTGGTACCCTTAGAACTATTTCAGAAACATCCACACACCATGTATCTAACATCCTAGCCATGCTA
>QFEC01002935.1:20216-30672 GCA_003316585.1 Gomphus bonarii | reverse complement strand
ACCTCACCCAACACCATCCCAAACTGTACTCAATCACCCCCACCTCCTGTTATCATCAATGGCGAACCAGAATTTGAAGTCACCGAAGTTCTAGATTCCAAGATTGACAACAGACGCAGGGCATGCAAGCTACTATACTTGGTACGGTGGGCAGGCTATGAAGGCACAGATGAAGAAACCTTGTGGATCCTCACAACCAAGGTTGACAATGCGTCCGAGCTTGTTCAAGACTTCCACAAGTCCTACCCAACTAAGCCTGGACCATTATCCTCTCTCTAAGTCCCTCATTATTGTCTCAAAGATTCTTTCACTCGCTCAAAAAAATAAAATAACATTCTATTTTGATTTTCACCCTAGGTGTTTTCTGAACCCCTGTCCATCCTATCTACACCTCTGGAGGCTTTCAAAAACCATTCTAAATTGTGCTTCTTGGCCTCTTCCAACTTCATCCTCACCAACCTCCTATGATACCTGCTGTTTTCCCGCAGCCCTTCCCTCACCTCAGCCAACTCTTCTCTCAGCCCCTCTATCCTCTTCCTCACTTCAGCCATCTCATCCCAAAGTTTTCCGACAACCTCGCTCAACTCTTGAATCACATCTGTCAATGCAAATACCAGAAAAACCTTGAGTTCCACTGCTGGAGGTACAATAACGCAAGGTGTTGGAGAATGTGTTCGAGAGCGAGTTGGCGAACACAAGGGAACAGGCGAGAAGAGTGGTGTTTGTTGGAAAAGTAGGGTGGGCTCTGGAGAATCCTCAACAATGATGACCGAAGGCGAACTTTGCCTCAACAGCCATCCCGACCTTGCCTTGTTCCTTGACCCCCACCCAATCTCCGCCTCTGGAGACCAAGGTTCAAGCTTGGCCTCCACCTCTTGCCCATCCTCATCCTCGCTAGCCTTGCTAGCCTTCTTCTTCCCCTTACCCAAACTTTTCCTTGGGCCTCTAAGCCCCCTTGCTCCCCTCACCTTCTGCTTGATGGAGCATCAAACACCTCACTCTGAGCACCACACACATGCCCTGAGGTCAACGTCCCCATACAGGTCAATGACCCGATGAAGGCATGTGTTGCCTTGCTTTGTGCAGTTAGTGCAAGGAGTCTCGGCACTCCTCACGTTATGCCAAGTAGAATCATCATCACTGCTGGCATACTTTGTGTCACAATAGACAATAAAGGCATCGCCTTCAGGGCTGATGTTGTATATCATCTGAAGGTGAGCATACTAAAAAAAAAAATGTCAGCCTCACCTGAGGTTTCAAGAACCTCGCTCACTCACCTTGTCGCTCTGAGACTTTGCCCCTTTGGTCTACGGTTCATGCATATAAATCAGATTTTTGCAGACAACATTCCAGATGAATTTGTTGGCATCGAATGAAGATGGTAATGTACTAGGGCCAGCAACAGGTGATGAAGACATGAGTTGGTCTTTTCACACTATACCTTTATAGTTTTCTTGCCTGAGAAATTCAAACTCAATTTTTAGCCTGAGGTTGACTACCGTGGCCTTGTGGGCTCAGCCATAAGGGAGGGATACTGTTAGGATCTTGCCTCATGAGATCTCTGTTGCTTAGTCAATCATGATTAAGTGTTTTCTTTCCTATTTCAGAAACCCTGCTCAGTCCCCTTGTTTATTCATCCTAGTTCTAGACCTCACTTTTATTTATTTGCTTCACAATTCTACTCATGATATGTTTTCCTATTCAAGTAATTTCCATTGCCTCATGCAACAATCTTTGTAACAACTTCACCCAAACCTTATTCTTACTCATCCATGTTTCACCTCACCTTTGTTTTAATTCCTGTTCTGGAAACCCCTTTGTTCTTTTGATTTGAAATCATTCTGACTAATTTGAAATACTAATATTGTATATAATGTGTATGTAAATTAGTAGTTCTGTAGTCAGAAAATCGACTAAGATTATCCTGAGCTTTTAGTTGAAACCTCGCCCCTCAGAAATTAGGGAATCTATGAGATCTGGATGGCACAGCACATAAGCTGAAGCCAAGCCCTATTCCAAACCTCTCCCAAAGTTACAACCTCACTCGAGTATATGCAAGAACCTAGGCTCAGCCCATTCTTAACAGGCAACCCCTGTAGCATTTGCCGAAGTTACTGAAGTCACGCGACCGAAGCTAGCAAGGGGGAAAACCTAAGTCTATCAGATTGTGTACATAGAACTAGAGCCTCACCTAGCAAGGGGGAAAACCTAAGAGGAAAACTTAGGGTCCCTTGCTAGTGAGCTATGCAACCTATATACTTGTTGTCTGCTTCTGACTTCCTCAGCATACCTTACCCCTCAATTGGGTCCAAAGGTATGATGTCCCCATAAGTCATATCTGGCGCTATGGTGCTTGAGCCGATGTCTCAGGCTCTTGGTTCAGTATGTCTCATATCTGGACTGAGGTGTTGTGATAGCACTTATCATTTGAACAAGTGGTTTGGTTCGGTAACACTTGGTATGGATGGATCAGCTCGGTATGGATTTAGGATTTGAAACAGGTGGTCCCCTGACACAGTCTACCTACCTTGTTAAGTCTGGAGTCAAGGACATCTTGTCCAGAGGGTCTCTGGAGTGGTTGAGCTGTCGAAGTTGAACCAAGGGTATGGATTCAAAAGGACTTGACTTCAACTTATGTGTTGTGCCCTCTTACATTGTCTTGTCCTTGTATTTATGGAGGTGTTATAGAGTTAGGTTGTGGAGTGAGGTTGCAGAGTGAAGTTGTGGAATTAACCAGGAGGAGACTAAATCAATATTTGAACTCAAGAACTAGCTACAAATACATGGAAGTTTAAATACATTTGGAGCATGGGATTAATATGGAACAGGATCATCTGAATGCAGAAGGAGAACTACATTAGGATGCAAGGGTGCTATATGAGAAAGGAGGTCATGTGGAACTATGGAACATACTAGAAAATGATACAAGGGATGACAGAAAGGACAACATGGAGGTCCATGTGTGTGATGTGGAGGACCATGTGTCAGAGTAATAACATGGTGAGGATGACAGGAATGGAATCTGGTGTGTGCAGAGGCCACATGAGGAGCTTGGAGAGGATCTGAGTGTTCAGAGTGTGATGGAGGGGTGAATATGACTTGGATGTGATGTGGAGGTGGATGACTAAGGGTGCTAATGCAGAGATTTATTGGAGGTGCTCTGGGATCTAATATACCTGCATCAAAGAGTTGTGGAGCTCAAACTGGTTGTTAAAAAAATCTGAGAATAATCACAGACCTTGCATAGTATTTCTTATTTGTTCTGAAATTTTTTAGACTCAATCACATATGCATAGTTTGATTAATCAATAATTTGAGATTATGAAGTATCATTGTGGCTCACTTCCATGTATGTTACTGATACAATACAGCTCTAAAGGGTCTAAAAATATTCCATAACAAAGAGAAAATGCTTTTAAAGCCATGTGATTATTTTCAGATATTTTGAATAACTGGTTTGAGCTCCACAGCACTTCAATGGCAGGTAGGGTGGACTGTTGAGTTGCCCAAAAAATGCATTTTTAAATGAAAATATTTGGGGCTCCTACTGTTGAGAGTACCAAGGCAATATACAGGAAAGATATTTAAGTTTCAGATGAATCTGTCAGAAATTGACTTAGAAATGATGATTTGAAAATTGGCTCAAAATAAGGATGGAATTGTGACATTAGCAAGGTCACATGTAGTTTGTAACCCAAATAAAACTCTTGGAAGACCAATTTAATATGTGGTAGATGGTGTTGAATGTAACTCTTATCCCTGTTTATTGTTCATTGTATGGGTGCTTATTACATAAGTAATTGTGCCATCCCTGGAAACTGTGGGAATCCTCTCTTTGACAGAGCATTTACCATCTGCTCTCCAGGAATCCTGCTCATTCTTCAGCAGTGTAATTCTCAGAATTCACCACCAACAGACGGGGGAGAAGGGGAGGGGTTATTGAACAACATGGATTCCCTCAGGATCCCATCCTAACTCATTCACACCCAGGCAGGTTGGTGCAATGTCAATCATATTGTCTCATCTTGAGTTGTCCTAACCACCAAATTGTGTGGGTGAGTGAGTATTAGCAGTCTGCATGACTAGAAACATCCATGGGTGTTATTGAGATGATCTCTGTCCCTTCAGAAGCATTCAGAGATGTAGCTTGGTGTTAAGTCAATTGAGGACAGTGATGAATCCCTTACTTTTTTTATAACGTTGCTGGCCAATTCTTCGCAAACAACGTACACCGGCCGTACGCGTTTGAAGAAGTTATTTCCATGAGTTCGCGAATCTCCCTTTTCCATTCTCTAGGAAATGAGCAGTTCAATGTTCATGCACAACGACGATAAGCAAAATAGCAAATAAAATAAAATAAAATATACTCTGATTCTTTCACACCATACACCGCGGTACTCACCAACACATCTATCACTCATTTACCCTCACCACACATCCACGCCGTCGCCGTCTCCCTTAACTCTCCTAGATGTATCATTTACTACCAAATCCCCTGTGAATGGTGAATTATCCTTTTTGTTGGATCTTCACATCATGTCCGATTAGCATTAACAGAAAGAGCACTTCCGAGTCTTGTTTATCTATTCTGAAAAAAAAAAAAAATTTATACAACAGTGTATATATACACTAGTTGCTTCGTCGAATCAAATTAAGGAAACAAAGCTCCCCCCGCCGTCTCTTCATTTATCGCCACAGGCACCAGATATCGTCTCCAACCTTTACAACGGGGCACCCTTTCACAAATTAAATGAAAATATGTTGCCAGATGCCAGTATTTCACATTTACTTCGCATAGTATATATGCCGCAGAGGAAAAAGCGCTGCCTTTCCAAAAGGCAACACAATAATTTAATTAAGAACAGGTTTAACACCAGCGGCTCGCCGATGCCCAAACAGAGCAAGGCGATCACGCACCATGTTGTCCAACTCCGCATTTAAGAGTTAGAGAAACCCTGGCGCTACCGTCCGAACAGAGAGGAGGTTTAGACTGACATCCCTGAGGCCCATTCGTACCGTTGCCGATATCATAAATTTATTCGGGGATCAGTATAAGGCTGAGCCAAAACCTCAACCCACAAACAATATCTAGTCTTTACAAACAGCCTCGTCTCCGCCCACTACATCCGAACCATCACCATTATCATAACAACCTCCTCACCCTCGCAACGCCCCACTTCATATCCGCTTCCGGACCCCTCGCAGCACCCTTCTTCCCCCGCATCCCAAACCCCTCGGCATCACAACCATATCCCCACAACCTCCCACCTCTCTGCACCACCACGTCTTCAAGTCCTTCAACACCCGCAGCCCCCGAAAACACACTACACACCACGTCCACCGCACCCCGCATATCACTCGCGCAGGGCCCGTCGAACTGGAAGGATCGCAGCGCCAGGCGCGCGTTTTGGATGAGGGCATTACCGCAGGGGAGGCGGAGCCGTTGGTACGTGTCGAGAGCAACCGACAAGGCAGTTGTGAAAGCATTTTGT
This sequence comes from Gomphus bonarii, assembly GCA_003316585.1. Taxonomy (NCBI): domain Eukaryota; kingdom Fungi; phylum Basidiomycota; class Agaricomycetes; order Gomphales; family Gomphaceae; genus Gomphus; species Gomphus bonarii. The sequence continues at coordinate 25,180 of QFEC01002935.1, read as the reverse complement.
GATGGTGGTGTGCTGTGATGAGAAGCAGGCGTCGTGGCAGCGGCGTGCAAGAGGTGCGAGAGGATGTATGCGTCCTGCCGGGCGGATTAGTGTATGCTGAACCATGAGAGGAAGAAAGAAGAAAAGCAACATACCTCGATAGCGAATGCGGCACCAGCGCCAACGTATGGTACGGCAGCGTGTGCCTTGGAACCAGGATAGTATTATGAATAACCAGAATGGACATCAAACTGACACTCACCGCGTCACCAATCAGCACGACTCTTCCACGGGTATAGAATGGCAACGGGTTGAGATCCATTACTGGCCATTCAATACACGTGTCAACGGACTAGGAAAAAATTAGCTTTTGATTCGAAAAACGGGTGAAAGAGAGAAACAAAACGAGGAATGATAGAAAAGAGTGCCAAACGTGGACCGAAACCAAAGAGCTTGCAACACACCCCAAACCAACCCCCCGTCCGCACTCCACAGAAAGCTTAAGCTCCCAACGGAACACGCCCAGGAGACAGAAAAGCAGAAATTCCAAAAAGCAAAAAGTCACGAAAGGCAAACGCTCACATTAACAATCTCCTCTGCTTCGCTGCTCCAGTCTGCAAACATCGGCGCAACCTTACGCTGGAACAGAGCGCGGCCAAACCTGCGCGAGCCCTTCGTGCTTTCGCCGCACGGTGTGGGCGAGCCGGGTGAATCTGAGGAAAAGGAATGTGTAAGCATGTGCATGTGCAGGGGATTGTAGCCATGTGATGAATGTGCAATTGATTTAGAAAGCCGTAAACATGTGGGTGAATGGTGATAGGAATTAAAAGGTTAGGGTGTGGGAAGTGAGATGAACTCCAGGGGTAAACAGAAACATGGTAGAAGGAAGGAATGTACCTGGAAGGTAGACGGGAATGAGAGACTCACGTGGTGATGGTGGTTCGTGGGACTGGACGGCGGACGGCGATAGCGGTGTGGATGGAGATACAGGTTCAGATGTATGTTGATATTCAGGTTCAGATGCAGATGCAGATGCAGTTTCGAATGCAGATTCAGGTCGAGATGCAGATTGAGAGTGAAATGAAGCTTCAGATGAGGACGGTGACGGTGACCGCGAGTGACGCAGCGGTGGTGACCACTCGGTATCGACCTGCGCGAGATTGGTTACGCTGATGGCAAGGTTGAGTGTTACGGAGGAGATGGGGTAAGCAACGATGTGCTGTGGGGAAGTAGATGGATATGTAAGCGTGAGAAATGAGGAGGGAGACGAGTGATAAGAAAAGAGGATGGAGAAAGGATGGGAAAGAGAGAAGGGATCAGTGAAGTAGAGAATGGCGGTCAAGGGACGAATGCTCTGCACAAGAAGGATAACCAAGTGTGTGTGGTAGGAGGCGATGAGAATTAGAAGGATCAGGCAGACAAGCGGAACAAGCAAAAAGAGAGGGGAGGTGTACACACACCTTGCTTTTTCCGAAGTACTGAGAAGGAAGAAAACACGGAACGTTGGTCGAAGCAGTAGATATGAGAAGAAAAATGCTCTCACAATGACACCTTCCTTCAAAACAGGATGATGCGGATTCCGCGCGCGCAGCGCATCTAGAGGAAGGAGCGCACGGTAGGCAATTGTGCCTGTGAAGCGGGGGTTTAGATAGACTTTGAAATCACTGGACGGATTTATGAGGCTTTTCGAGTCTACATATGGGATTTGATGAGTTGTCGAAGCTGTGGGGCGACGGAGATTAGAGTGATTACGGGGCAAACCAGGGGAAGGGGATACACCTGGATATGAACTAGTTGTGGGGTTCGGGCTCGAGTTGACGGCGCTAGTGGTGCCAGTGCCAGTGTTGATGTTGAGACCAGGGTCGTAAATAGAGTCGTGATTGCAGTCGGAAGAAGACGCGTCACCCATGAGCTGCGCCCTTACAACAGAGCGGAGGCCGTCTGCCCCGACGAGGAGGTCGCATGTCGCGGTGGTACCGTCTGAGAATAAGAGGGTGATTGGAGACACTGGGGTTTTTGTTGTAGTGTTGGACCTGGAGGTGGAAATGGAGGTGTTGGAAGTCGATGAAAGAGGTTGGTATGGAAATTGAGTTGGGGGTGAAATACAAGGGGTAATTCAAACAAAATAAGTTGTATTGAAGAATTGAACAAGGGGCGACGCGTACGGATCGTGGTACCCCACCAGGCGCTTGCCGAGGTGGGCGCGGGACCTAGGAATGCGTCGAACGAGGATATTGATGAGGTCGGCACGGTGAAGGGACCATGCGTCTGAAGAAAGAAAAGAGAGGGTAAGTAAAAGGGGAAGAACTAAGGAGACGTGTTGGGAAATAGGGGGGATGAATTGAGGCGCACGAACGCACTTTGGAAAGGCAGTCTCCCGTAATCAGCGTCGTCTCTGAATCCGCGAAGGAGGAATCCACCACCTGCTGGAGAAAAGCGGAGTTAGCAGTGAGGAGGATAATGAACGAGTGTATCAACGGATCAAAAAGAACAGTTAAGCGGCGCAGGGTGGGCGATACAAAAGAAAAGGAAACCCGCACTCACTCGCAGTCTCTCCACTGGTACTTGCCACGACGACGGACGCACGCAAACAGTCCTCGTCCATGCCCATGAGCCGTAAGGCTTCGCACACACGACCCCACAGGGTGATGCCTGCGCCGATTTCAACGAACTCCTGCGCCGCTTCGAAGACGTCGACCTGGATTGGACAGAGCGAGTCGGAGTCGGAGTTGGAGCCGCCAGACTGGCTGTTGAGCTGGGTGAGGGAGGCAGCGAGACAGAGGCCTGCAATTCCACCGCCACTAGGAACGAAGTGTGAAGACGGGCGAGGGGGCGGGTTGCACGACTTACACGACTGCGACGCGATACTGTGGCATCACGAGGACGGGGACGGGGACGCAAAGGTGAAGGGGAGGACAGAGACGCGGAACCGGAAAAGAGTTAACAAGGGCGATGCCCACGGTTCTTTTTTCTTAAATATCCGCCAAGCAGAATTGATATCGTGTGAACCGGGAAACCTTCTCCGCTGATCGTATCGGGTACGGAAGCGTCACTGTGTCGGAGCAAACAGGCATGCATACTCCCTACGAGCATAGTTATAAAGTCGCGACCTTGCGACGTTGTCCGGCATCCGAGACTCGCCCCGTGCGGCACGGATCGCTTTTTCGGCGTCCGCCATTGGCTGGATTAGGTGCCTGCTGGTCTGACGTCACTCGAGCGGAACGTGACTCGATCGACGGAGCGGTGCAGCGTCACGCCGCGCAGTCACACCTATGAAGCCATTCAAACTCATCCCAAATTTACAGGCCACCCAGATTCGCCCTGGGGGTCTGGGGCAGCTGGATAGATGCGGTATCCCGGTTTCCTTGTCGCTTGATCAACTCCGATGGGCTCGCTCCCGCCATCGCGATACGCCGTCTGAATAGAGTTTATATTTATCGCCACAGAAGCGAGGAGGGGCTGGCATTGAGTCCATTGACAAGGCACCGATTTCGAAACCCAAAACTCTGAAACTCCATCCCCGAAAGGCTCACTGAAAATGTCATTGCTGTAGTGTCATTGTTGGAATAATTCCAGCATTGTTACCCGTGGCATATTCGTCACGCTCACATTCTCATCCGTTTGCAACGAGCCACTACTTCCGCTCAAGCCAAACAGTTGTAATCCTCGGCCCTTGACCGGCGCCAACAATTAATTCAACAGTCATGTCATAAACGTGCTGGCAGGTACGCAAGTATATCGGGAGATATGCAGTCCTCCAAAGTCACTCCAAGCCCACCCACTCTGATCAGTGGCACGACCAAGCTACATCCCGAACAGATCCCGACTCCCCACAAATACAAAACCAAATCGGGGATTCCTGCAGTTCATTGCAAGGGGTGCATTATGTGGCAACTATCACAACATGGGTAAGTCGGGGATGGCAGCGGAGTTCGGGAAACAACTGAGGACAAATCGACGCCTCCACAATGCGTCCATGGAGGTCCATGGTAGTGACCGCCACTCGATCAAAGCCTCGATCCCAACCGTAAGAAATTCAATCACCTTCATCCTCCACTAGTGGGCGAAGGTCCAGTCGCCGAATTCTGTGTCGCGGTGGCATCATTTGAACTCGACGGGAACCATGAGCAAAGCGTAGCCGATGAGCGGGATTGAGATTGTCTGATGGGCGCCGGGCGTTTCATCTTCACCTCATTCTCCTTCCTGTCAATGAAATTCCTGTATTCAGGAAACACATTCTGCAAGTTGTGGTTCCAGGTGTTAATTATCAGGCGAACGGTGCGCTCGTGTTGATAAAGCTCATTCTTCATCGCTAGCTGCTCTGCCTTTTCTTCATCTGATCATCGTTTTGATGTACATCTGTGCTCTGTCTTCTTATAATGCTTGTGGAACATGGACATAAAGCCTGGTGGACAGCCGAACCATGGGAATCGATTGTCGGGGGATGGGTTGTAAAGAGCTGTGAGGTTTGTTGGTTGCAACTAGGCTGCGTGCCGTGGTATGTTGTCCTGGTTATTGACCACTGACCAGTATAAATACGTATTTTGACGGTCTAATTCACACAGGTATTGATACGCCAGCGTAATTGTTCTCCCTGGATGGAGATCTGGGCTGCCTGGGCATTGTCAAGGGTCCCTCTCAGCATGGATCACGACGTCCTGGCGCATGCTGATCTATCGAACTCTCAAATTATTTCGCAGTCAAAGGCGTTTTGCAGTCAACTATTGTTTGAGACTTCAGCTTTTAGATCTTTGCGCTGACTGCAAAACCACCACTTAAATACGTAGTGTTTTCATATGTCTTTATACACAACAATTGCCCTATCGTGCTATCCTATAGTGTCCATACGCGAGTGTCAATAATACAGGTAGGAAAAATCCGGTCTTAACACAAAGTTCAAATGCTTGCGACACGAACCAAAAAAAAACACAATATCACAACAACCCCCTCACCTTCGCAACGCCCCACCTCATCTCCTCCTCTGG
>QFEC01002935.1:0-20201 GCA_003316585.1 Gomphus bonarii | reverse complement strand
GTTCCACTCCCAGGACCAGCGCTTCCATATCCCTGTAAAACAGCCCTCGTACCCGCCGCACCAACTCCCGCAGCCCCCTCAAACACTCTACACACAACGCCCGCCGACGCGCGCATATCGTTCCCACATGGTCCATCGAACTGGAAGCAGCGCAGGGCAAGCCGCGCGTTTTGGACGAGTGAGTTGCCACGAGGGAGGCGGAGGACTTCGTAGGTGTGTAGGGCCCGGGATATGAGGCTGGCATTTCGGTGAGATTGGGAGGAAGAATGCGAGTGTGATTGTGCAGCGGCGTGTAGGAGGTTGGAAAGGATATATGCGTCCTGAAATGGGTTTAGTGTGTGCCTTTAGTATGGCTGAAAGCGATGTACCTCAATAGCGAACGCAGCGCCTGCTCCTACGTATGGAACTGCCGCGTGTGCCTTGTAAAAGACGTATGTCAGCGAAACAACAAAATTTGAAAGACTATTCAGAAGAATTAAAGGAAATGCCTCAAAGTGAAACACTATCAGTCATAATACTTACCGCATCACCCATAAGTATGACTCTGCCCCGGGTATAGAAGGGTAACGGGTCGAGATCCATGACGGGCCATTCCGTGCATGTGCTTATGGACTGGGAAAGAATCAGAATACTAGTAAAAACATGACAGAACAATGACCGAACATAAAGGAATGAAAGTAGAAATTGATGAAACGATGCATAACACAAGTATAGAGGAAGACACAAATCCAAGACCACGTTAAAAAACAACATGAATCAAAGACCCACTTGAAGAATGTCATCCACCTCCCCTCCCCACCCAGCAAACTTCCATGCAACTTCACGCTGGAATGAACTGCGGTCAAGCCTACGTGACCCTACGGCACGTTCGCGAACTGCTGTGGGGGAGGTAGTAGAGAGAGATGCATCTATTGAATGGATTGATATTAACCGCTGGATGAGGGGAAAAAAACGCGACCATAAGGAGAGCAGAGCATGAAATGGATGAGACGATAAAAACGTATGTGTAGAGTATATGTGAAGGAGAACCCACGTGATGATCTGGATTGGAATTGAGTCTGAGGTGTCGATGAAGATGACGATAACGATGACGATGGTGAAGGGCGATGCGAATAACTCGGCGGCCACTCGGTATCGACCTGCGCGAGGTTCGTGACGTTGACGGCAAGGTTGAGCGTCGTGGCAGAGATTGGGTATCCAACGATGTGCTGCAATATGGCGTGAGACGTGAGCGTGAATCGTGCGGGACAACGAGGAGAAATTAAATTGATAAGTGAAAGCGGAAACAAGGAAAGAATGGGAGAGGATATGCGGGAAATATTCGGGGGATATGCGGGTTATATGCGGATGATATAGAAGAAGAGAGGTACATGACCCATCAGGAAGTAGATATATGGTGAGAAAGGCATAATTAGCCAGGGTCTGATGTGACACCCTTTTCCGGGTAAGAGGTAGGGTTTGAGCGAGACAGCCACCTACTTGACTTTTCCCGAAGTACTACGAAGAATTATCAGTCAGTCCTTAATCATAATTGCGAGAGCTGGAATCAAGACGACGAGGAAACAAAGCAGAAGAACTATGATGGAAGTAACTAATGCGGCATGCCACGTGTTGTGGTAAGATAAGCCTCAAAAGGAAGGGAAGGAGAAAAAGAATCAAGAAGTATGAAAACAGAAGTTGAGCAATGCAATGGATGACAAAGAAAAAGAAGCGACTCTTTTACTAAGGTAAGCGGGACTGAAGTGAAGGGAATACGCGAAGAACGAAGGGAGACTGGCTAAAAGAAGCACAAAAAGAGAATGAAATCAGGATGGGACAGGATGGGAGCGTGGTAAGGAGATGAAGTGGCACGAAGCAGACGGGCGCGAACGTGCCATGTTCGAAGGTAACGAACGAGAAGGAAGAAATAAATGGCATGAAAGTTTAAGAGTTATCATTGCGTTAAAAGTTAGCACTAAATTTACCTTTGAAACTAGTGGCCAAGTTGGGCACTCATAACGGTCGATTCACAACTAGCATGAGAAAAGAAAGGATAAGACATGGGGAAGAATAGAATATAGACAGTAATATGATGAGAGTTGAATGCAAAATTGCAAAAAAAACTACTCTCAAAGCTCTCGTAGAGAAAAGAGGAAATGATATTATAAATAAATAGAAAAAGAAAAGAAAAAAAGAGAAAAAGAGGGAAAGATGGAAAAGAACAGAAATGCTCACAATAACTCCTCCATTCAACATCCGATGCCTAGGATTTCGAGCGCGCAAACTCTCGACAGGAAAGAGCGCCCGATAAGCTAGGGTACCCGTGAAGCGAGGGTTGACGTAGCGTCTTAAATCTATGGGTGTGGTTAACCTTAGTGACTGAAATTATTGGGGAGGCATCGGGGAGATCATACCGGGTGAACGGTGTGCGTTCGAAGAGGAGTATGAGCTTGAATTGACATTGGGGGTAGGGTCGGAGTTGTAGGACGCATTGCGCATCAGCTGGCCTCTTACAACAGAGCGGATGCCGTCCGCTCCAACTAACACGTCGCACGTTGCGTTAGTCCCGTCGGAGAAGGTGAGTGTGATTGGAGAAGAGGGGAAGCTAGAGCTGGATCTAAATAGCGTTAATTGCTCGTAAGCTAGAAAGCAAGATGGGGAATGGGGAAAAGAATGACAGACGCACGGATCATAGTATTCCACAAGTCGCTTCCCGAGGTGAGTATTGGCATGAGGAACGCGGCGTACAAGGATATTGAGAAGGTCGGCGCGGGCCAGGGACCATGCGTCTAAGTTGTGAATAATCAGCTCACGGATATCTATACATGAATAGGCCAAATTTTTATGCACGAACCTCGTAAAGGCAGTTTCCCGTAATCAGCATCGTCTCTAAATCCCCTCAGGACAAATCCATCTGCTGGAAGTGGAGTGGGTTAGCAAATAAAAAGAATCGCAGACAATGACAACAAGATGGAAATTAAAAAAGGCTGCATAATGAGCAGTGAACTTTAATGGTAATTTGAAGGTTCAGAACGATTCATCAGTGGAAATTTAAGCGGCGAATCGGGCGGACCCATAATAAATACAGGGTCGTGAACAGTGTGGCAGTAACACCAATAAAATGAATATAAAATAAATGAGTGGTACCCACTCGTAGCCTGACCGCTCGGGCTCGCGACAACGACCGAAGCGCGTACGCAGTCTTCCTCCATCCCCATCTGTCGCAACGCCTCGCAGACTCGCCCCCAGAGGGTGATACCGGCGCCGATCTCGACGAACTCTGGGGAGGCCTCGTAAACGTCGACATGTACTTTAGAATCTGGGTTGGAATTGGAGTTCAACTGGGTGATGGAAGCGGCGAGACATAAACCAGCAATGCCGCCTCCGCTACGTTAGGAGGAAGGAGAATAGATTAGGAGGGTGTGAGGTAGCTCAAGTGATGAAGCGTACACGACTGCGACACGATAAGTGGGCATCACGAGAAATAAATTCAAAGGACACAAAGTGGGCACACAACCCACTCCAAAGGCCAAAGCGACACAAGGGGCGTGTATATACTTACTCTCCATTTAAGTACCCAGCACATCGTGAGAACGTGTCTCCGCTCAAATCGGAAGAGTCGAGCGTTCCGTGCGACCAGGACTTCGTCGCAGGACGTCCGGGATCCGAGTGGGCACCGCCTCCGTGCCGAGCGGAGGTGAAATTTTTTGGCTTGTTCTTCACACTCGTGTTCTACGGTACCAGCTATACAATGGGTATTTTCAGACCTCAAATGGTGTCTTGGCGTGAGATTCTTGTTTAGGAAACATTCAAAGAAGGGAGCCAGAAGGACAAATGCCAGCGAGAGCGTACCAATCAGATGAGTAGCAGGTTGTCTTTGTGGGTTATGGTGTCGAGCTGCTACTCTTCTCATGCGTTTCTGATGATGTCTTCAGTTGACTTGAAATGACCTCATCCCGCATCCAGGAAACTTCAAAATTTTTCCCACGTCCCACGTTGTCACCGGTATACACGTAAAACCGTGTCCTAGTCGGTCTATTTTTCAGTCAGGTACGCGCGTTTCTTGTCTGAGCGATAAATGCTGCGCTCGTTACCTTTCCACCCAACTAGTATTATACCTTACCTTTCCTAACCGCCCTCTTGATCGTCCATTCAGGCCCGAGCCTGAGCCCCTAGTCCGATTCTTAGAATAGATTATCATTGTGCTCATCGTGATAAGCTCCAGCACTGTTATGGACGAGGTGGCCTGTGCGGAAACACCGTATATCACTTGTATATATTGGAATCAGCCTCCAGAGGTTCGGTTCATTATTGCTTTCGCGCGGGCCTTCCAACTGGGCTACGCACTGAAACAACGCACAAATATCAGCAGAATAGTGGGATACTCAGATAACTTCGCATGAGAGATATATGACTCGGAAGTTGGTAAGCAGGGGAATATCAGTCACTGCCTTTGCTTTGGTTTCCTGTCTGGCGGATAAGCGATAAGTAGCGTCAATACAAAGTTCAACTGCAGTCACATTGATAGCCTCGGAGGGTCAGGACCCTGTCTGGTATGTGAAGGTATTGATAAGGACCATCTGGTCTACAGTGTGCTTCTCGTTAGATCCAGTGTGACTGCGACTACCCGCTAAAAATGGGACTATGACTGAAAGGTATAGGCGTACTGCGCGCTATTGCCGGTACATCACTTCTGATCGAAATCGGGGTGTTCAGGGTGTTAAGTCTGTATGAACCGAGTGAGTGTTATAAATCCCGTGAGAGAATCATTCCTAGACATCCAAGCGTTGTTATTTTAAGGAAAAGAACGGAGAAAGAAAGAATGCTGTTATAATACGTTTATAATTCAGAGCATTGGAAGGTTCATATCAATCCTGTGGAGCTGTTCAAAGCGCCCAGGAGAAGTGAGAAGCCTCCCGCCAGCCTGCCCAGGGACTGAGTCTAATCATTAGCCGGCCCCGTGACTGTGGTATCCTCTCACTTAGGCTCGTCACTGACAGGAGACTTCATTAGCGAGTTCCGACAAGCGGGTGTGACAGCCCAGGTCTGACAAGTCCACCGCTGGCTGCGAGTACATATATACTGTATTCGAATCAGACGAACTGATTGGCTTACATAAGTCGCTTGGTAAAGCTCCGACATTACCACAACCCACGAGAACACCGAACAACCCTTATTTCGTGAGCAATGCACACCTAAATTGGCTGATACAGCGTGGTATTCCCTAAATTTCTGAGAAAATAAAAAAGGTATTATTTTTTATTATTTTGTTTTATTCTTCTATGTGCGCGCACTGCGCGTACATTTATGTCACGTGAGTGACTCCTGTCACATACTCGTCATTTGTGACATCATTTGTAGTATAGTTTTCCCATCTCTATAAGTAATTTAGCATATTTTCTCAATACACTGGTCGGTTTTAGCCCGACCCACAACCACATTTAATGGCGTGCCAGTTTATTGTGTGACGTGATTCATGTTCATGTTTAAGAGTTCATAACAGAATGGACCACACATCATGATTCATGGCTCTTGGTACGTGTTGACAGTATGTCCACTCGACTTGTAATTGTGTCACGAACATATCCAATAGACAGGAAAAGAATTTCCGAACAGAACCCCCCTACTAGAACCCAGGTCGATAGCTCATAACCATCTACTGGACGCCGAACACAATTAACATTTAAGTCGCTGTGCCAAATTCCGATTTAGCCCTCATCTGCCTCTGAATTATGAGCAATGCTAGTTTTAGCTCTTAGCTGCGCTTTTTATGAAAATTAAAATACTACCCGAAGGCCCCATATCAATCTAATACTCCTACTCATGCTAACCTCCAAGTTTTCTGCGTCTTTCAGGCATCAAACCATACTTATTTCCAATGCTCTACTGGGTTACTTGAATCAGGAGCGCATGTGGATGCCTTGACGACGTTTCCAGTAAGATGCATCGCCTCTCCTTCATCGCCTCTCCTTGTTATTTTCTCTGCTTTTCCGCGCTAAGGTATCAAATTGCGATGGTGTATGTCCCAGTTCTCCCCTTCTGATGCCCCTTGACAGCTTAGTAATTATAAGCTTATTTGTATACCTTGACGCGAATACGGCATTTTATGAAGAACTGCTTGGCAACCCTGTAGGTCATGAGATATATCCTTCCCAGGTCCCGACATACTTTCATATCCGATTTTTAAACCCTTTCCACGAAGATCCGCATTAATGGCGACTTCGCCAAGGTTATGTTTCCTACATAAACGTGGACGGGTCACAATTCTGGGGAAGTAAAGTGGCGTGACACATTCGATTCGATCAATGTATTCCCGCAGCACACAGAAGACCTTATAGTGTCCACAACGTAATGCACTGTTGTTTTCGGACCCAATCTGATCCATACACGTCGTTAAGCAACAAGACAATGATTCAAGCGCAGGCTAGCAATCTAGAGTCGTCGATCTATCAGCCCCTGAAAAGCGCCTGTTGCCACCGGAGACTGGCAGAGAAAAAATTAGTTATACACCCAGTGTAACCCTAGATATTGGTAGAATGCCATGTGCTGATACACAGTCATCATCAACCAAAATATAAGCTCAACTCTTGTCTTCAGGAGCTGTCACTCTAAAGGTAATCAATCTCTTAGTAAGAAAGGTGGACCTAGAAAGGTTGCAGTTGATATGGTACCAAGTTTGAGCTTTTGATGATACCAAGTCCAGTCACAGTATACTGAATACTGTCCCGACTCCATCTGTGTGCACTGCTCTCCCCTGTTTAGTATAGATCGACCTCCTCCGGTGCCAAGGAGTGCATTGCAACTGTGGCAGAACTGATCAGTTGGTAGACAGTTTGTGTTGATCAAAGGGCTATCATGCCATCATGCCATCCCATTTATAAATAGTCTAAGTTGGCAAAACTGAATTCATGCCGATAGCAACAGGCATGATCACTATTGTATTATATCGGAACAGTTGTAAGATATAACATATTCAAGCGCCGCTCATGTGAAGCTTAGATAACCTTCGTTTGCCACGTGGTTGGGCAAGTGGCAATGCCAGCTTGGCTCACGTTCGTATTGGCCTGACTTTATTATAATAAATATTCACTAGTGAAACTTTCATGGTTAGCATCTGATAAAATTTCTTAACCTCAGAGTCTAGACTTGAGCTCACTTGCGGTAAATATTCAAACTTGAAGTGTGGTCTCACGATCGATGGCTGGTTGATGGGTGCTGTACGCTTGTCGAACTTAATGCACCATCCAAGCAGTGCTATAAAGATGGTATATTATGACTCCATCTTACAGTGTATGCCTCCTTACCCTCGATATGATTGCACCTTTTACATACCCCATTTCTAGCAGCCATGCACAAGTGGATAATAATTATAGCAACGGCATTTATACAACTCCTTCATCTTACTCTCCGCTAGTGAACCCTTTTGTAACCCAATCGTTTAACTGCTCTGGTACTGTGAGCAGGGAGGGTATATCGAATCATGATAAATTTCGGTCGCACCTTCCACACGACCACACCTTGTTTCAATTTCCATCAAACATACACGGTGAGTCTTCCTTCCTCTAGATTGTCCCTGTATTTACGCACGCATACAGTTCCTTTAACCGGGGGATCGAAAGACCCGCTCGATACAACCTATGGCAATGTGGTCAAATGTAACACAACCCCGCCGAGTATGTTGCCTCTCAGACATAACGTCTCATTTTAATTGATAAACAGGTTCACATAACCCCATTTATTTATTTCTATCCGACGACCATGAATCCGAGAGTCATGCCTACCACAAGCCATTAAATTCCTCAAAGTCGCCTCTTCCGCAATCTTCATCTTCCACTCAGACCTATAGTTACCAGTCCACACGAAATGACTCTGCTCACACTATAGAACGGCTTCCGGCCACTGATGTTGGACTGGTCGATAGTCTTCTAGGACGGCAGAAAGTATCAGGGAAGCACAAGTGGACGTGCCATGTTCCTGGCTGCAAAATGGCAGTATCTTGGAGAAACAAAGATGCTGCACGTAGTCATGTCTACAAGCATCTAAACCAAACGAAACTGTTTAAATGTATTAAGTGGTTCGTTTCTATTTTCAACAGTTTATTCAAGTGATCTAACATTCCCGCTTTAGCGATGTAACTTTTTCATCGGAAAAGAATGCCATTAGACACCGTTCCTATCAAGGCAGAAGCTTCCCCTGCAACAACTGGCGAGTCATATTATCTCAGACTAATTATCATGCTTATGGTTCTTGCAATTACAGCTCAGGCGTATTCACACGGGTCGACTACCGTAATAAGCACCAGAAATCATGCGCGAAGAAACTTTGAAAACTTCTTTTATCCGATGAGTCAATATTACTTCCGAATCCACACTGTGGATCTATGATAAGAAGTATCACTATTTTTTTATTGTATATATTTATTATATGAGCGAATTGATGGGTGATTTATATATATAGTTTTGAAGACGACACTTGTGAAACCCAATTGTTGGTGAGTTGTGACTTTCGAGATGGCCATTGATCTCATGTACACTGTCATTGATAGGCACCACCTCTGATTTCTATAGTGCAACAGGAATTTTCAGAGATGAAGTTTTGGGAGAATTGAGCCTAGAGTTAGAGTAAACCCGATCAATCAAATTCATATAACAGATCTTTTTTTGTAGGTAAACGTATTAGTAGCTATAACAGTAGCTATAACATAACAACAGTGAGGAAATATTATCAGAGATCTAATGGTTTGCAACGAATGGAAAGCAGAGCGAAATATTGGCTTGGTACAATAATGTATCTAATGATGAAAAACAGCAGTGAGAGATGTAGTTAAGAAGCGACTGAAAGAACGCAAGAGACCATATGATATAGTATGTAACAAGCATATGCTGAGAAAGATAAGTGAGGATGGTCATAAAGATCGTGTGATGCTCGTAAGACTGAAAATAATTGGAGTCAATGAATCGCTTTATGCCCTACCCTAAAGGAAACCACACGTCAGTTTGCGATGTATGAGCCATGGACAAACTCACACGGCGCTAAGGGAATGTCGGAAGAATCCTGACATCCTACGCTTCCATGAACTAGGACTGGCATCACCTACCGCGCCTGGCATAGGCTCCGGCTTTGAAAACGGTTCAGAGCGTGTGTACATGTGCCTAGAACGCGGTGCGACTGGACTGGAGGCTTTGACAGAAGCTGGACGAGTAGATGTCGTAGTCACTGGAAGACGGCCATACTCCTCTGGACGGTACCAAAACGGGGATAAGAACGAAGGAGGAGTGGGAATCGTATACGTGTCAGCAACTTCAGCATTAATTGTATACGTGTCAACGACTTCGGCATTTGGGGTCGGAACGGAGGAATCAGGGATGGTTTGGAGAGTGGGATGCGCATTGGGTATACTTTCCTCTTGCTTCGCCGACCGCAATTCTCCATGGTTCAGATTGGTATTGATGCAGAGTTTCCTCGTTTTCTCAGATTTCACACGCGGGGATTCTAGGGCTGGAACAATCTTGTCGAGTACAGGTACGGCGTCCTTCCGAAATAGTGCAGAGAGCCTGGTTTTATTGACAACCATGCCAGCTGTAGTGCGAAGTATGTGTCCTTTCCGACGTAGCGGAAGAGTGTTGAATTGTCCATTCTTCGGTTGGCTAGTGTTATTGTCCGAATTGGCACACGGGATAAAGCCAGTCCCATCGACAATTGGATTAGTTTGAATTGTCACAGCCTCTGTTGTGATCACAGTCGAAGTGCAGGCGGATGTCGCAAAAATGTTGGACTTGTTGACGAGAGATGAACTATGGGATGAGATCGAGTGCGTGGAGGGTGTGGTACGACTGCGAGGACGCGAGACCATCTGCCAAAGCAATTGGAGTTAGTACACTGCTTAACTTCATCATTCTGGAGGGACTGCACGAGGGAAATGGAAGCGCCGACAGAAATCTCCACAAATGAACAATTACACTATCCCGTTTGCGCCACTATCGCAATAAGATGGCTCACCTCTGCAGACTTTGTACTTCTAGGCATACCACCAGTCATGGACGTCATTGGCATATAACTCCAAGTCATTTTCATTGGCGCACTGACTGTTCTCTGCTTTGGCATGCTGTCCCAAAATGTGTTCGCGCTCTCTAGGCTTGTGGACTTGCACCAGAGACAGATTGGCACGCGGTCGTTACACGAGTAGCAAGAGGGGCATTCAAACCAAGGTCTCGAGGAGGAGATAAGGTGAAGGCGGGGAAGAGATACTGATCCACGAACCGACTGCAAGACAAGATATAGGTGTGTGTTAGTGTAGGTCACGTAATAGCACGATGCACGCTCCATGGGGATGAAACATACCCGTGTGTGAAGCTTCCACTCTCTGCGGTACACGCGTTTCGGACGTGAAGAAGGCGGCATGGAATATACAATACCACTCGAACGTTATTGGGCGTTTTAGAATCGTGAAAGGTATCTCGTGGCGATGGGTATCGACGGGGGAAATATATGAAGAAGACAAGGACGCCGAACTCTACGGAGACTCTGCTGACCACGGCGTTGCTTTGTACGCCTTACACGAAGTCAGGAGTAAAGAGCTCAATCAACGACGCATTAGCGACGACCCGTGATTCTATGTTGGCGCTCCTCAGACGGTTAGGTAGCGTCTGCTTTTACGTAATCTCTCCGAAAAATGCAAAGACGGCTTCCGGGAAGCGTCACCTCGTGCATCGTGATCTATTCTGAAATCCATTTCACCAGCTCCCTTTTTTTTTTTTGGCTGAAGGTCCGACAGGCCCGACATGATCGGATTGGACGATCGGTGGAGAAGTCAATATATTTTTTTTATTTTGCTGCTTGTGCTCAGAAGTGAATAAGTTCAGATTCAATCTCAAGGCTCGTCAAAGCCTTACATTCCTAACCTAGCATTGAAAAAGACCAGCTGTAACTTGTGGATGCTTTAACTTGTAGGCTCAGTAACCCCGTCATTCAACATATAGAGTCGGACCGGCCTTGTAAATTGTCTGTAACATTTAGAACGACTCATTGAGCGTGCACGCGCCAATTCAATATCGTGATATATATATATTCCGTGACAAGTTTTAGGAGAGCCTCGTGTTATGAATTCCTTTCAAGATCAGGTTTCATTGACATCACATCTGTTACAGTTTGTCTCGGATCGCACGTCTCAGTCAGCCATTGAATTACCTAGTCATCTCCAAAATTCTTATGTGAAGGTATAGTACCCTGCATGAAGCAAATTGATTAATAACTGCATATGCATCTCAACCTTGAACGTTCCGAAAGCCTTAATAACCCTGGAGGTCCGTTATTCAGTTATTATTGGTAGCGGCATTTGAGTAGTTATGCTTCTGCCCTCCCATGATACATTCCCGCAAATGGGCTCAACACAGAAACTTGGCGGCAATCTGAAATAGCAGCCTTCACTGCCACCGGCGCTGCGGACTCCAACGCCATCAATTTCGTAGTTTTAGAGATATGAAGTGAATCACTGCAAATTTTTTCATCATCTGAGAATATTGGAGCGAGGTTAACCTTGGCTCACGCACATCCGCAACAACACTGAGCAAAAAGGTCATCAGAGCATAGAAGAAGGCTCACATACGATGGGGACCCGAGGGATTCGGCCTTTTCTTAGGTGAATTTGCTTGGTAGAACGTAAGCAGGCTGAAGTGCGAACATGTTGCGCCACTCAGTGACCTTAGGGCACAACACGGACTTGATGAAACAGTTTCCCAGGCTCTCTGTGTGGTATAACGAAATACTGTCTCAAAGAGAGGAAGCAGGATTTTCTTGGACTCTAGGAGTGGGTGATTAGTTGTTGCATGGCCATCGGACGTGCTCAATGCCCTCCATCTAAGATATTACTCTCTAAATAAATCATACCCCCTGGAATGGCTGTATTCGGTGATAGAGTTTGATTGTTTGTGGCTGGTATGTCCTGAAATTTTTTTTACCTCCTCTCAAAATAAATTTTCAAGTCAACTTTTTGGAACTCAGCTATGAAGTAGTCACATGACCGGCATCCTCGGTACAAGCCATCTTCCCGGTTCGATTCTCAGAACAGGAACCTTGCATCATGGCACCTTTCAAGGCATTGAAGGTTCCTTCAAGTAACACATTAACAGCGCCTGCGCCTTCAAATGTATCCTCGGGAGGTAGTACGGATTCGGCGAAACCGAACCCAAAACCCGAAGAGATATCCAGCCCCCACGAGCTTACAGCCTTTGTCGAATCATTGCTTGGACAACTTGAAGCAAAGTTCGACGATATGTCTGCGCAGATTCTTGACAGGAGTACGTGTACACTCACTTTTTCCCGTGGTTGTATCTTAAACTCATTATACCTACCGTCAGTGTCCCAAATGTCAGCTCGTGTAGACTCACTCGAGACGTCTATCCATGACTTGATTAACGGAGATTACACTGTTCCTGACTCTCCGGCGCCAGGTTCATCGAGTATGGGCCGGAAGAGCAGCGCTAGTGTCGGATGATTATAAATTGGGATGTGAACCTCTGCCTGATCCCTCTATCTTTGTACGCTTTATTCAATATGTATATTCGTCATATTTCTTCTACTTTTCCTCGGGAACCAGGAAATGTCGTCCTACTTAACGGAACATACTATTCAATCACTCAATTTCCTGTCAGACCAATCAGATCAAGCATCACCATACACAACGGTCGACTTGCCCTAAGGAATGAAGATTCCATGCAAAGCGTCTCTTTGAGTGACACCGTGAAATCCAACCTAGCTATACCATGCTCGAGATTGTCTATAATGCTCATTGAAGTCTTGTGTATTCAAGTGTGGTATTGACTGCAATGTTCATCCGGAAATTGATGGTCACTGCAATGCCTGGAGAATTTCCGACTGTACATTTCGTAGTTAGTAAAGAGTCGGTCTTTCATCTTTCACTCCTTCGTTGATCGGGCTGCTGTGATGCATCGACGATTTCCGAAGATAATTAAGCGATGTTTGACCTTTGCAAATCTCATTTCTCCTCAGACGTCGTAATTTCCCCTAGGTTCTCAGGTATCGACAGAGCGATAGCGTAAATGTTCTGAAGTTATAATCTCAAGATCTTTTAATATTAAAGTTGATACAATTTTGCTTTAATACTTTTCTATTAGAGTCATTAAATGAAAAATCACATATTAAGCATCAATGGGGTAGTGGTAACCTTAGTCGTTGCCATTCAATTGTCATATCGACTAGCCGCGAGTTCAATTCTCGCTTGATGCATTTTCTTATCAAAAGATTTTACTGAATTGTACATTATTTTCTCTGCATGCCTCCAGGTATTCTTCTCCCAATAGCGATCTTACTATTTCACTCACTCTTGACTCTTTCCTTGTATTCAATTCTATAAATCATAGATATATCCTTATGCTATAGGACCCAGATGTAAATTTTCTGTATTTACCTCAATGATCTTATTCAATGCAACAAATAATACTTTTTCACTGTTCACTTTTGCAGGACTCGGTTGTACCTGTGTCGCCGTTGTTAGCTCACTGGTGATTCCCCACTCATGACTCGGGGACTCGTAGACAAATCCTGCTCTTTATAATCGGTGATCATCCTCACATGATTCACTGGCGTGAACTTTAGCAAAATTGTACTTAGTGTAATATTTATGGGAGCAACCTTAGGTCGTCGAACGACAACGCCTCACAGTGATAAGCTCGCCTCCGTGATTCACAATGGTTGGCACGTCAGATGAGCAGCCCAACGATGAAATCCAAACTCTGCATAAGTTAGCCGATTTTCTCGTCGAATGGTTGAGAAATGGAATTTGAGCTAGGTGGCTAGGATCCCGAACAGCATTTCCCGCGTACAGAATGTTATGAGAGAAGTATGGTTCTGAAATTGTCCAACAGGTATCATATACTAGTTTTCTTGACTCGTCAGTGTGCTGCCGAGCAAAGTTTCATTTTCCAAAAACAAATTTGAAGGAATTGTCTGAACGGACACGAATGAGATATTGGACTGGCACCAGTTACACTGTCCATTGCCTGTAGGGGCTTATCACAGTCAATGAGCATGGTGGACGGGACGAAAGATACAATGTTTCTATTGTCCTAATATAGGGTCAGGCTGGTACCTGCAGCAGTGTGCTCACGAGAGTGAGTTACAGCACCGACCCAATCTCCATGATCCGGGAACTTCCCAGGTCAGCACGACCACCTGCGGCGTCTAGCCCGCCTATGATATGTACATGTCCATCGCAACATCAGAGCTGCTACAGTTGACGACGATGTTAAGAAGTCAAATGAATTTGATGCGCCAATAACATATTGAACGATCAAACAGATAAGGGAGAAGGTTGCAAGAGGGGAGTGTTCGTCGGGCTACCAGTCAAGAGATGATCTGATCGAGAAAATGTCTGCTTAGACTGCAATACAAGGTGTCTAGTCAGTGAGCTTTTCAAGCAATGTGCTGGGAGTAAAGTTTTGATACCATAGGAAGTTTGGAAAGCTGGAGAATGAAATTCAAATATGGTCCAGTCTCTTCACGTGAATATGGCCGGCAGTAGAAGAATAGTTTGAATCATTGTCTCATCAATTTCCAATGAGACATTGGCTCAAATTATCCTTCTACGGCCATTCTTCGCCACAAAGCTGAGAAAAATGGAACGAGAGCCAACGAGAGTCACGTGATGTGTACGCCACGTTCTGGGTCTGCACCTGAGCGTGTACCCTTGGAATTCACGGTAGGAAAACTCTTCTGAACTTGTACCACTGAGACCAGTTCGGCACGTCTTTGTTCCTCTCTATTAGTCACTCACGAGAAAAGCGTCGGTTGGTCGGTTCATTGACGGCAGAACGCCTCGCATCCTCCACGGGAGAGTGCCACGATACCCAGCAACACTATAATGTCGCAAGAAAGCTCCTTTGAGTCCGCCAATGGTCACTCTCCATACCACAATGACTTTGCCGTCCAACTCCAAGCTGCTTCTCGAACATAGTACGTGTCCTGCTAACCCACCAGCTGCCCAATTCTCCTAGACTTTATCTTTAGTCTTTCCAAACGCTGTATTCGACATTCAATACCGGCCTTTCAATTACCCCGTATATCTTCAGCTTCTTCTCTCAGTTCACTCACCCGCGAAGCGCGCTACGCACGCGCAGAAAGCGCATTGCGGGTTGCTTTATCCAGATGTGAAACCGAACCTACTACCCTGGAGTTACAAGTCCGTGTTTTGGAGAAGGGCCTACAAGCTTGGAATTTGCGTGCCGGACGAGGGTATGAGAGAGTCCAGGAGGCCGAGGCGGCGTTAGCGGCAGCACGACAAAACGAGGAGGGTTCAATAGCACGAGGCAGCTTCAGCGACCGTCAACGCGAGAAATGGATGAGTATGAAGGAGAGAGATGAAGCATTGGCAATGGTGGAGAAGATTAAAGGATTGATCAAGGAACTCAACACGGAGATCATGCAAGGGCTGAAGGAGTCACCAAACTCTGTCACCATGTGTTCTGTACCCCAAAAGGCTTTCGAGAGCATGGAAGAAGAAGCCTTCTCATGTGACACAACTTCAAAGAAGGCCGCGATTCTTTTCTCTGGGAAATTACCCATGCCTTACTTGGAGAAACTTCCTCGTTCTCGCCGTAGCGTGGAGCCCCTGCGATTACCACTGCACGTAACGACCCATAATACCCGTCGGCGCAGTTCGACTCTGCATTCTGAACCTGCCAGTAGCATTATATCTTCTACTCCCTCCACTACGCAGCCCCCGACTCCTCATCCTGCGACACCTACAGACGATTTTGGTGCTGCTTTCATTCATACCCCTCTCCCGTTGAAGTCAGTTGCTCGCTATCTTGCAGGAAGGGAAGAAACAACTCCCTTTCATGGCCATGTTAAGTTGCCCAGTTACGTGGAAGCTCTCCTGGATGAACTCGGTGAAGATAGGATTGGCGACAAGACACTTCACATTCCCGAGGTTTTACAACCGCACAACAGTCGTTCTCCCTTTATTTCTACCTCACCTGTAACGCCGCTGCCCAATCATAAATTGCGATCGAGAGGATCAAGAGGAGTACTAGGACGTTCATTCAACAATTTAACTATTGTTTCTTCTCTTTCCCGCACTCCTTCCCAGTATTCTCGTTCCAAAGAGAATCATGCTCCCTCTATGACACTACACGAACCTCTCATCGATTCTACCATGGCACTCGGGAAAGTACCTTATGCATCACCGAACACGACCACAGGGGCGACGCCTTCAAGCTCTCCATTGACTTCATCCACATTCGATACATTATCGCGAAAGCACCAGATCAAGAGTCCAGGGCGTATAGGAAATTTGATGGAAAGTGTCAGGAGAGGTGTTAAGAAAGTGTCCCGGAGGGGTGAATAGATCGGAGGGCACCCTGCATGAACATATTTCTTGGAATGGCCTGAATGTGCATGATTTAGACGAGCTGCTATCTTTGTACACATTGCTTAATTATAATCTTAGCATTCATGCGATCAACATCACGTGATCTTAGCTATCATAACATGCACTCAACATCCTTGCGGCTCACCCAATCTTTCTCTGCCAAACCTCTGAATCTGCGAAATGCGAGTGCCCAACTCTATCCGCCAGTCCCGTTTGTGTAATTTCTCGCCCCACAAACTTTTGACTCAGTCCAAAGTCCCTGCAGTCTTTATCGCCGGCTTCTACGTGCCCACCGTAATTTACCCCTCGACATGCGGACGTTGGGTGACGACTATGTAATGTCAGGTTAACTTTATTTCTTTCTCTTCATAAGAGTCTATTGCCGAATATATTTTCCTCAGAGTATCGCCGTCATCGAAGCACGACAAATCCCTTGCACATCATCGGCTTCCTGTCGCAATGGAAAGTCTACCTTGAACAACTGCCAACCTCAAAGGACGGTGGTGTTTTCAAGGGTAAGAAACTAGACACAGCCGTGTTTGAAAAGGTCAGAACATGCAACCTTAGTTAAGACATTGCTGGTTCTGACGTATCTACCAGATGTCTTCGGAGCAGATCGGACAGCTATATGAACTCATGCATGTAACGAAAGATGTGTGGAAACCTGTGCTACAAGAAAACGACCTAAGACCCTCAGACAATCCTTGACCATTATGCTTGGTTTGTAATTGCATGCACTTCGCCAATTGATTTATAACTGAGTGGTTTCCAATTGATAGCCTAACTTTTACATCATTCATGGCAAGTTTGAAAAGATACCCGGTAACACACGCAAGCTAGAGTATACCTACAGGCTCATAGACCAGCCGAGCAGCGGTGATTGTAATTTACCAGGTTGCGTAAGGCAAAAACTTGCCGCTATAAGGAGATTATGAGACACCTCGAGGGTGTTATGTATGCAAAGCACTGACTCAAACGTCAAAACGACTCTGTCTCCTTTGGGATGAGCCTTTCGCTCAACGCGGACTGTACAGTCGATCATTGACATGATACCATCTCCGAATTTCTCGTGAATAATAGCCTGTTCAATATAGCTTGAGCGTGTATACTCGCCTAGAACAAAAACTCACCTTCAACGGCTGGCCATACACCAACACGGCTTCATAGAGACGGTAAATCACAGGGTCGGTGGGAGGAATAGGCCCCACCCCACGGTGAGGAAACCAGTTCTCTCCCAGTTCTGCTGTGATGGAGGCCTGTTGAATGCCAAGGTAAGAAGTCAAGGCCTGGAGCTGCTCAGGAGTTGCTTTGGCCTGTGGTGTAAATGGTTGGCACGAGTAGGCAAACATAGATAGTGTGGACTGACCTGGCCGTACATCAGCGCTGCGACCCATACTTCATCCTTTCCAATGGCTTTGCCAATCTGTTCAAATGTAACGCCTAATGAAAGGCCCCATGACCAGTGAGCCGAATGTTGTTATTTAGAGACGGACATACCTTTCTTAGCCTTGGCCTCTAAGAGCGTCTGGAAAGAAGAAGCGAGCTGTAATGATGGGTTGAGTTCAGTTCACGACGATGTTACAGAGTAGCATGTAACCTGCCTGAGGTTGGGCCATGTCGAACTGAGTATTGATGGAAACAAAAGACCAGAAAATGTGTCATGGTTTTAAGTATCGGGCGTGTAACCAACAAATGTCCGACTCGGTGATTTTCTTTGATATTTGTCTCACTCTGACCCAGGCTCACTCCGCGGCTCCGACCCAGCTTAGGGCCGATTTTAGACCGTACTACCGTTAACCTAGTTTTTCAAGTTTTTTTTTGGCTGCTTACATAACCTAGCTATGACTTTGCGATCTTTTGGGGTGGATTAAGATTACAAGGTCTGAGCGGCAGCATGCCGAATGGACAAGTGCCTTTTGCAACTAGTCACGACTTCGATCTCAGCTCGGTTTGTGGCTCAGCGTTGAGCGCATGTCAAAGGAGACACCAAATTGAAACTAAGCATAAATGATAAGCATGTTACCGGGATATCAAGTGTTTGCTATTATATCTTCTTGTTAATGTTGTTTGCACGTCACACTTCCATCCTGATTTTGAGCTGATTTTCAATTCATCATTTCTCACTCAATTCTTGACAGATTTGTGTATATGATCCTTCCTGTATGTTGTCTTGGTTCTCCCAACAGTAGAAGCTCCAAGTATTTTTATTTATTGTCATTTGCAAGTGACCTTGCCAATGTCATATTTCCATTGTCATTTTGAGATAATTTCAAATTGTCATTTCTTGGCCATGTCTTGACAGATTTGTCTGAAACTTGAAATACAATCCTCCTGTATATTTCCTTGGTTCTGTTAAGTCCAAGGTGTTGGATGTAAGGTGCAAGGGTATCTTTGTGAGGTCCAAGCTATTGAAGTTGAACCAAGGTGATTGTAAGAGTATAGAGTTGAAGGGACTGTTAGTGTGAGGGTGATGCTATTGACAAGGTGACAACAACAAGATACTCCAATGTTAATGAGCTGATAAGGGGGTTTTTCACCTGGTGTAGTGATAATCCTCAGAGATCAAGCTGAGGGGTAACTGTTACACCAGTCATGACTTATATACCCTAATCTGGCACTTATTATGTAATTGGAAGACACAAGGCATGGAAAAACATAAACAGGAGACAACAAACTAAATGATGAACAAGCAGCTGAACCCTGACATCACCCCATCTCAATGCAGGATGACTTGGCATGGCCTTCGAGAGTGAACTACCACCTCTTCCAGAAGTTTTGGCTCAAATGGGTTTGGGAGGGTGGATTCAATGGAAACATCCCCCAAAATACCATTTAAGGGCTCCCCAAAACAAGGAGAGGGTGGAGGTTGTGTCTGACTTGATCGCCACTCCAGGATACAGTGGGAGTCTGAAGGAGTAGGTGGGGCCAACATTGCTGTGCCTCTCAAACAGTACTATCTCTCCACGTTCCCCTATGGTGTTGTGACCCCATTCTCCAGTGAATCCCTCAAATGTAAAGGGCATAGTGGAAACACCTAGGTGTAGTGGGTCTCCAGCTTCATAGGGCTGACTGGTTTTGGGTTGCTTCCACCAGGGGAGGGGTAAAGTGGGTTTGGGTTTGGCTGGAATGTCAAGGAGCATCTCAATTTGCCTGATGTCTTTTGGTTCAAAGGACCAGTGTGAAGATAGGGGGTGGGATTGAAGAGGGATGAGGCTTTGTTGGCTGGATTGGGTAGACATGTTGTAGTGATGAAGGTAGCTATTATCGAAGTGGGTGTAGAAGAGGTTGACAGGAAATGATATAGGGTAGGATTCGAGTGGGATGAGGCTCTGTTGGCTGGATTGGCTAGTCATATTGAAATGAAAAGGTTGTTTGTTATTGAGTGAGTGGGAGGAGGATGGATAGTGGATGTTATGTATAAGTGTTGAATGGAATGAGACATAGATGAAGAAATTAAATGTCAGGTGAAGTGTCACTTATTTTTTGGGGTTAGAGTGTCATGTGCTAGGTTCCTTCCTTCTGTCAAATCGAAGGGGTGTCACTTGGGAGCTTCCATGAATTTTTCTATAGTTTGAAAGGGGAGGGTGGCATATAGAGTAGCTGATATGTGTTGTGGGGCTTTGGGGTTTTGTCAGTGGAATTCCATGATGAGTTCCTTTGCTCCAGAGACATCCTTCACAGGTAACCAGGAATCATCTGCAGGTCTATAACCCTTCCAACGGACTAGGTATTCCAGTCATCCTCAGTAGACCCTGCTGTCTAGGATCCTCTCAACTTCATACTGTCATAATTTCTCCACTCCTCCCCTTTCTATTACTTGTTATTGGACTCCGCT
>QFEC01002931.1:26251-38502 GCA_003316585.1 Gomphus bonarii | reverse complement strand
TGCTCCATAATATATTTCTGCCTTTGACTAATGAAATCGATATCATAATCTCTCTCTTCGATTTGGACTCTGACTATTTTGTTAGTGCTGAATGCTAGACCCTGATTTACTCCCATGGACATGATTTATTACTCAACGTCACTGCAAAACGTCGAGACAGAGAGGTTGTCGTGACAATCTGGAAGAGAAGGACACCTGTTATATAAAACAGATTGGGGGGTAGTATGTGACATAGTTCAGTTAAGGTAGTCTGGGGTCAGGGAAGATGACAGCGGCTGGGGATGTTTAATATATTCCGAGTGGGTAACGTACAGACGTGGGTTAAAATTCAGTGAAGATGATCACGGGAATCCTGAGTTCAGTGATCCTTGAAGGATTTGGAGTTGACATTTTTGAATGATGAGCAGTTTGGGGTACAAATAACCGACGATCATACGTCACCCACAAGCATCCCCAGATAGTAGCGCGCAGGCTATGCCTGGGATACTGAATATACGAAATATACCAATCGGAACTGAGATTATAAAGATCTCATCTTTGCCACACACCATGGCACCCACTGATCTAGCAAGCGGCCGGTACCTTGACAGAAATTACACCGAGTTGGTTAGACATGCGGTGCTTGTACTATGCTCTTCCTTGCTTGCACGGCAATGGGAACACAACCGAGGATACTCTTTTTGTGAACAAGCCAGCAAAGCGCCTTCCCACCTTTCACACACAGAGATCATGGCGGGTGGCATCAGCTTCTTTTCACGGAAGAATTGGTTGCTTTAATAAGGTATCCTTGAATCTATTTCTACCTATGACACGCCACAGTGTGGATACAGATCCGGCGCTGCGGTTTCCTCCCGCCCACCACCTCTCGTGCTTCCTGGAGGGCTTGCGTTGAGCTTAATCACTCTTTATTCTTCTGTACTTTCTTTATTCCTTCTTCTTTTCTTCTTTAACCTTTGCCCTTTTCCTCCTCCTCGCTGGCGATGGACCTTATCACGTCTCTCCTTGAGCGTGGGTCTCCTCCCTGGCATGATGGATCGCCACTGGCAACAGCACATCTGACCCGTGGTGGCGAAACTCTTCTTTCCCGAGATACCGATGGCACTGGGGATCCAACTCAATATCAAGATTCGGAACAGCACATGCTCATTGCGTGGATTGGGCTCCAGCTGGCAGGCCAGATCACACTTCCCATTCTCATCGTCACGCTCCTTTTCAGCAAGCACATTGCGCGCCGCAATCCGACGATTGTGAACCTTTGTATAGTATGGACGCTCGCTACTATTCCCCCGGAAATCTTGTGAGTTGTATACTTTTCAGACGTCGATTTCATGAGTCGGGAAATGACGGTGGTGTATTTAGGTTCTATGCCGGCAAGGCCAAGGGACCTTTACCGAGTACGATGTTATGTCTTTTCCAGGCATCCACAATTAGCGCTGTACCCCCCATGTGCGCCATCGTCGTCATTCTTGTTCTTGTGTCAGTACTACTAAGGGCTCACATCATACCATGCTATAGGGCGGCCATGGCATATCTCTCAGTTGTGATACATGTGAGTTTTCTCTTCGAAAGGCATGTCTCGGTGGCTCAAAAAACACCTTTCCAGGCTTGTTCTATTATCAAAGAGATTGCTCGATCCCAAACACCACGACCGTTTGCATTCGATCTCCGTATGGTGTTTGTATGTCACTCGTATGCTTACCACACCCGTCTCAACGCTGAACTCCATGCCACAGCTCCTCAGCAGCCCATACATTACTTTCTTCGGCTTTTCTCTCATGATCGCCGTTATAGGCACTCAAAATCCAGACGACGTTCAGCGTCGACTGTTTTTTTGCGAGGTGGTTCATCACAAAGCGTACGTCCTTTTTACAACAAGCCCCAATCATTTGAATGATGACACTTGAAAGTTCTATCCCCGTGTTTTCGTTTGCGGTTATAATCGTCTCTCTTACCCTCATCGCGCAATGTACGTCGTTCCCATTCTATCCGCACATCGCTGTCGTTTTACAAGTTCATTTTATGGCCCGTGCCTCCTCTGGACTTTGTTCGTGCAGCCTGGATCGCCCTCATGTTCTACCGCAACTACATGACCCGGCGCAGACAACGCAGGAGGCAGACGATCTCGAGGCCGCTACTCAACAATATCTCTGCGATAGACGTGCAGCTGCTCATACGGATGGTAGCGTTCACTGTGTTTGAGGTCGTGATTGTGACGTAAGTAACCCAGCATGTGATTCCATGTCTCGAACAGGGTTACTCTTGATGAATGTTCGTGAAATGTGGCGCTGATCTGCCATTCTGGTGCGCAGCTCATCAATATCCGCCATATTTTCCCCAGATATGTATGGGGCTCAGCTGCTATTCGCCACTCGTAGGTGCATTCATCCTTGCACATGACTCCATGTTCACGATTCATGTAGCACCGTTTGCTGTGTTTGTCATATTTTCGAGTTCACGAGTGCGTGTTCTCATACACCCCGTACGATTCATCTCTCGCTTAAACTATCATGTTTGTTTGCGTGTGGGCAGGACATTTACGAAGCATGGTTTCCTTGTCTCTTCCGGCGAAAAGAACCATCAGACTCAAATGCTCAACTTCCAGCACCAGCTTCATTGCCAGAACAAGAGAAATCGACGTTGGTGCAGCCCCTTTCCCCACACCGCGCGTCCCTCGTGTCCCGCTACAGCCAATCTAGCCAAGGAAGCCAATCCAGCCCGCCCGTTCTGGCGTCCCTCCCCCCCGTGATCACCAACGATGCGTGGGCATATCGTGGTCGAGATATAGATATTGATCTTGAACGGAGTGATGTACGCCCGAATCCAAACTCGGGGTTGCGTATCTCTACATTACCTGCTGGCTCTGATGGTGCGGAGGCAGAGGCCGGGGATAGTGGGGAGCGTTGGAGGGGAGAGGGAGATAGTATGGTCAAGGTGGTGAATGGATCAAATCTTCCCAGTCCAGGTGAATAAATATTACGGGGTGTGTGGAGCGCCCCCCTCCCCCCTTTTCTCCTCTCCTTTCTCTCCCATGGTCTTTGAGGGTGACGTTAACGCCGGTTTCTTGTTAGAGTCGCCGCTGACTGCCATCCGTGCACTGCGCACCCCGACCAGAACGCGGTCCAAGTCGTGGAGGAGCTAGGCTAGCCTTCGCTGTTTTGACCCACGCGTTGATATCCGTGTTCAGTAATTATCGCTCCCATCGCATTGGGCATCGGATTGTATTGGATGGGTTCAGACAACAACTCTAGACGTCTCGATGGGTTAAAGTCTGACAAGCATTATATTCCCTGCCTCACTGTGAGAGGAGCGTCGAGCCGATTCGTGTGCCTGATTAGATGGACTACGGACGTCATGTCATTTCACTTTCCTCCTTTTTTTCCAGTGTGACAAATTGTGATGCATTCACGTGGAAACATGGTTCGGGTCCACTTGTGGTCCCTGATGCTGATGTTGCTGGTTGTATTACCATCATAGCAGTAAAATTGAATGTCGATGGTGGAATGATCGATGATCATTGATGCCAGCGTTGGGCGGCCGGAATTAGGGTTTAGAGCTGAAAGCCTGGACTCTAGACCTCAGCGCGATCCAGGACGCTAGAGGCTAGGCGCGTAAGTGTAAACTATAACTCTCGTTTTGCAAATTATTGATTGTCGCTTTGCGACCAGTTAGACGCCATTGAGGCCTCGCCTCGGAGAAGTTCACACATGAAGATTCGAGACGTGTGACGTGTGCGATAAATGTCCATGGTAGTGACATGACGGGGGAGTGTTACGTAGAGGAAAACGCAGATCGTGCCGAGTTGTGTGGTATCCATGGCTCGGTGACAGCTGAACTTACGTCACTGAAATGATTGGCTACTTTCTGGACACGAGTGGTTCCTTGACAGTTGCAAACGATGGGGTTTAGAGATATGGACGGGCTGTAGAGGTTGATCAAAACAAGCACTCGCAATTGTGCATTTGGAAAAAATGTAGCGGTGCACAGTTGGCAAGGAAATCAAAGGCCGGTCGTGCCGGGCTATTATTTATGGATCGTAGAAAAATTGGTCAGCTCAATTAGGTTGCCACACTCAGTGTCATAATTGCTACTCTGTTGGCGTCAACTCGAATGCAGTCCATGGACTCGTCGGTGATCAAAATCATCCTGATGGTGATTGGCCACACCGTTGCGCTTTGAAAGTGACAACGCGAGGATTCATCGAAGAGACTCCTGCATGAGGTCACCTTCATTGAAACAAATAGATCATATTCGTATTATTGGCATGGTTACAAACCACGTATTTATATATGGATAAATTTGGACGATCTCTCGATGAAGATGAAAGGTGTGGCATGGCAAGATAGGGACTTGAAATAAACATTATCAAAGGATTTGGATTTAGATTATAAAACGTCGACATATTCTCTAACGCGTCATTGTGTTCTACAGTTGTTATCAACGTCTCAAAAAGTGTTGAAGAAAGATGATGTGCACAACCGGAGCTAAATAAGTAGGCTCAGCTTCTGGTTAGAAGTTTTGATCGCATTGTTCTTAAGTAAATAAGTACTAAGACATGTTGCTAGTGGATGCTATCTATGCAGAAAAAAGATGATACTCACGGCTTAGCTTCTGGTTAGAAGTTGAGCCGTTCTTCCGCGCTAAAAGGCTGGAGCGGGGTTCGAATCCGGGCAACATATATTCAAAAAGTTCATGATCCAGTCAATCTAGAGGCGCGGAATTCTCGCCGCCACCAGGAATTAACGGTATTACCTAAGGCTCCAATTAGTTGCAGGACGGGATGTGATGTGGGATCGCGCATTGGAGTCTTTGCAAGCACGCGACTGTTTCGAGTGACAAAGGGAATGAATACTTACTAAGCATTCATTTCTGTTTTGAGTTAGCACGTGCGCAGTGGAGTAGAATAGGTGTGTGTGGAGAAGAGATGAACCCGACAGTCGTCGAATCGGACCCTAGTCAATATCCAATAATGGCACTATTTCGACCCTTGAAGTCTAGAATAGCTAGGCCGAATGTGTTAGTTTCCCGGCAGGGTCTCTGGAGGTAGTCTGGTTGCAACTCCCGGGGACAATGTGCGTCAGATTGCCCCGGACGATACCCTGGTTTACGAGAGACGGAGGTTGATGTCCTTTCAGGAGTCCAAGAATTCCTCGCGCAGAGGTTGGACCAAGTACCTTTTCGCTCTTCCTCGCTGGCGATGGACGACGCCATCAAGTATCTTCTGAAGCGTGGATCTGCTCCCTGGCATGATGGATCACAACTGGAAACAGCACATCTGACCCACGGTAGAGACTCTCTCATCCCCCGACATACCAATGGCACATGGGATCCAACCCAAAATCAAGAGTCGGCACAGCAAATGCTCGCTGCCTGGATCGGGCTCCAGCTGGCAGGCCAGATCACACTTCCCATTCTCGTCGTCACGCTCCTTTTCAGCAAGCGCATTGCGCCTCGTAATCCGACGATTGTGAACCTTTGTATTGTATGGACGCTCGCTACTATTCCCCCGGAACTCTTGTGAGTTGTGTACTTTACAGGCTAGTTTTTCATGCACAAGGTCGAATAAAAATCGCGGTGGACTTAGATTCTATACTGGAACGGCCAAGGGGCCTTTACCAAGCGCGTTACTGTGTCTTTTGCAAGCATCCACAATTAGCGCTGTACCCCCGATGTGCGCCATCCTTGTCACATCCATCGTTGTTTTTAGTAGGTCTTACATATTACACTGCAGGGCCGCTGTGGGATATCTTTGCGTTGTGGTACATGTATGTCTCCTCTTTGAAAACTATGTCTCAGTGACTCAAAAAGCCCTCCTCCAGGCTTGTTCTATCATTAAAGAGATCGCTCGCTCCCAAACACCACGGCCGTTTGCACTCGATCTCCGTATGGTGTTTGTATGTCGCCCATATTCTCACCACACCCGTCTCAACGCTGAAATCTATGCTACAGCTCCTCAGCAGCCCATACATTACCTTCTTCTGCTTTTCTCTCGTGACCGCCACTATAGGCTCACGAAATCCTCACGATGTTCAACGCCGACTTTTTTTCTGCGAGGTGATACATCACAATGCGTATGTCCTCGTAATAAAATCATCATATTCACTGATTCAGAGGACCTTCCTATCTTTTGGTGGTGACACTCGAAAGTTCGGTCCCCGCGTTTTCGTTTGTGACTATAGTCGTGACTCTCACTCTCGTAGCACAATGTACGTCGTGCGCATTCTATCCACATCTTGCGGTAGTTCTTACAAGTTCGATACAATTTACATGGGCTTCC
Organism: Gomphus bonarii; assembly: GCA_003316585.1. Taxonomy (NCBI): domain Eukaryota; kingdom Fungi; phylum Basidiomycota; class Agaricomycetes; order Gomphales; family Gomphaceae; genus Gomphus; species Gomphus bonarii. The sequence continues at coordinate 32,228 of QFEC01002931.1, read as the reverse complement.
CGAAACCTCTTTGTGCAGTCTGGATCGTTCTCATGTTCTACCGCAACTATATGAACCGACGCAGACAACGCGACAGGAACTCAATCTCGAGACCGCTGCTCAACAGTATCTCTGCGATAGACGTGCAGCTGTTCATACGGATGGTGGCGTTCACTGTGTTTGAGGTAGTAATTCTAATGTAAGCACCCGAGCCTATAATTCAGAGATGGTTTTTTCTCGGGCAATGGTCTGTATGAAGTAAGCCGCTGATCTGCTGATCTTCCACCTAGCTCGTCTATATCCGCAATATTTTTGCCCGATAATTCTTGGGTACAGCTCCCATTCGCTATTCGTACGCTCTTTATCATTCCCCTTAAATCATTATTCACCATTTGTATAGCACCGTTTGCCGTGTTTGTCATATTTTCGAGTTCACGAGTCCGTTTTCCAATGCCCCGTGTTGATTCGTGTTTCGCTCATAAATATCATTTCTATGATTTTCACGGATACAGGACATCTACGAGGCATGGTTTCCTTGTCTATTTCGAAAAAAAAACAAATCAGACCCAAACCTTCAACTTCGAGCACCAGAGTCACCCCCTTCGCCAGAACAAGAAAAACCGACCCAGGCACAGCCCTCATACCCACACAGCAAGTCGACCGTATCTCGCTACAACCAGTCCAGTCAATCTATTCATTCCTGTCTGTCGACTCTCCAGCGCGTGAAGACTAACGATACCAACGCCTCGGCCAGTCAGGAACGGGAACGGGATATGGATCTTGATCTTGAGCGGTCCGGTTTGGGTGGTCCGCCGTCGAACTCAGGAGTATATGTGGTTACAATCCCGTTCCCTGCTTGTGCAGGCACGTGGGCGCGTGATGGGAGAGAGCAAATTTGGCGAGAACAGGGAGATAGTACGCCCAAGGTGGTAAACGGGTCAAGTCTTCCCAGTCCAGGTGAATAAATATCGAATATTATTTTTGGTTTTTTTTTCCTTATTTCCCTCTCCATTTCATTTCCCCTTCTCCACCACTGGTTTTTGAGGGTGACGTTAACCCAGTTGTTTATCAGACTCACAGATGAGTGCTATCCATCTGCTAACACCGCCGACCAGAATACAGTCCAAGTCGTGGAAGAGCTAGAGCTTCTTTCCCCAGTTCACACTCAGACATCAATATTCGTTTGCCTTGGACATAGGAATATATTGTATTGGCCCAGATGACACTTCTAGGGGTCGCATTGAATTAGAGTCAGATGTAAGCTATGTTCACCCCGTCTTCTTTTCTCGTGGAATTAGGCGTTGCGCCGATTCATTGGGGCAGTTTGTGTGGACACTGGATGTCATCATTCCCTCCCTTTTTTGTACATTATCATAGATTTATTGAGAATATTTGTTGAAATACAATTGTGGTCCTAGCTGTTACTGGTAGTACTATCATTCTAGTACTGAAGATGAACAAACATTAAGGAGTTTTCATTGCTTTTGAATGAAAGTAATTGATGCAAGATCATCGCTGATCTCCAAGCCTAGGCCCACTCGGGCTGTGCGGAAAGCTAGCCACGCACGTATAAAGCTTAACTTGTACCGGTGAATTATTGATAGGTATGCATTCCCGCTGATAGCACTGATGTATTCTTATGCCCTGTGCCGCGTCTCTCATCAGATTCAAGACGTTATTACATGAGGTGAGTGTCGCGTGACTTCGGATGCTAGGTAGAGGACAATCCAGATCGTTTGGTTAGCATGGCTAGGTCATAGCTGAATTTACGTCACTACGTGTAATATATTTCTGAAGATGAAATGAATTAGGTGCTGAAAGGGAAAAAAGCAGCCAGCAGTTGGCACAGGGAAAGTACAATGGGAAAGGTACTTGCTGTGTTAGGGTGATCCTGCACGGCCACTAATCATGATCGCCTAAATAAATGATCAGCTCAATGATGTTGCCATGTACCATTGTCATCATTACTATGTAGTTGACGTCGACATGACTGTTAGCCGCAGCACACGGACTCGTCGGAAATCATATTTACCCTGATTGCGACTTTTGCGCTCAGAGAGAGAAAGAGATGATTCCAGCAGTCATACAAATAATCTCTGCATGACTTGCTAGAACCAAAACAATCATGTTTTGATTGTTGGGATGGTTACAAGCTACATGTTTAAATTTGGGCCACCAGGAGATGAAGATTCGGCGTGTGGCATATTAACTAATGCCAAGGGGGAGAGCATGGGTATCAGAAAATAGTGTTTAGAGGACTGGGAATGACCTGAGAACCACCTGAAGATGGCGCGCGAATTATGTGTGAATGACGTGTAACCATATTGTAAGCAGTGCAAAGGTATAATAGTAGAATCCAGACAGGCAAGCACAACTTATGGACTCAAAGTTGCCTTGAGAGGTGATCAGAATATTCAGAACTTCTTGACACTTGGAGATAGTGCTGTGACTCAACAATTTGAATGTAACTACATTGTTCATTTAATTTTAGTAAGCAACAAAACTGTTTGCATTTTTGAAGTTTTGATTTGTGTATCTAATAAAAAATTAATTTGATATCTAAAATGATCAGAATATTATTATATATGCTCTAGGATTTCAGCTATCTTTTTAAAAAAAAGTGTCTAGCAAATCAATGGGTAACTTCCTGAGATATGATTGTTTCATATCCCAGATTTCTTTTAGACAGTTTTGTTGCTAACAGTTAATGAGTGAAAAAAAGGTCAAAACTGGAGGCTTTTACTGAAGAATTGGCTCATGTCACATGATTTCTAGTCATGTAATATATATAAAAAGTTCAACTGGCACAAACAACTCTCAACAACTCCAGAACTTCAATCACATTATTAAATAAGGCCTCTCTCTGTTGATAAACTCAATGTAGTCATTTCTAGACTTAATTCTGATCAAACTACTTGTCAGATATCATCCTCTTCTGCTATTAGTATTGGTACCATCTCAAAATTTATTCTAAACATCATCCTGACCCCCCCAAGTCTTCTGGTAGTCATCCTGTCAAACTCTACCCATAGTAGATTGCAGATTCCATCAGTCAAAGTACAATCTACCAAGCCTTGGTTCACTTGGTTGTACTGGCTGAAGTTCCCACATACCATATTACAAGTTACAGACTCACAAGTCTTATAAGTACATGGTTTGGTTTGGTACATTCCACTTCATTATATCCTCTTTTATTCCTTCACTTTGCTTTGGTTACCCTTGGTACATATACAGGCATGTATGCCCACTCTTCATGTTTTACTATTCTTACATCCATATCTTACATTCTTTTTCCCATGCCTGATACAATGTTGTTGCATATCTTATGGCAACTCATTTTCTATATAAGTAATCAGTCTCATGTGTGTATTCTCCATTCAGATTATTGGCTAAGTTAGACAAACACTATCAGTCCTTAAGTCAGTAGTCCAATCATTCAGTACTGAGCATCTTGGAACCATACTGAGCATCAGTCCAAAATCCAGTGGCATGGGCAGGTAGATAGGTGCAATACAACTATGTTGAAGCCAATGCCACATCCACCTTGGCTCATTGGACCAAGCCAAACCACCTGAATCAAAGGCATGTGTGCATGTGCTCAGTATAATCTGAACCAATCATCTATCTGTCTTTTATTTCTACTCAAACAATACACCTCCTTGTACTAGAGCTATTGCATGAGCTGAACATAGTCAGCTCACTCCTATGGTCTTACAGCACAGAGCATGTGACATGTCATCTACCCCACCTCTCTGCTTTGGTCATAACACTTTGCCTTGCCTGCTCCACTCTCTCAGTTCCCCCTCTCAGTCAGCTCAAATTGAAGAGGTTATTGATGATGAAATAGAGTATGAACAACAAGGTGATAATGAAGATGATAACAACCCAGACAGGTGTAAACATGGTTTGGCTAGGCCAACTGAGGTCCCCAAGCCTGATGATCCTCCATTTTGCATTTACTCCTCCCCCAAGGGCCACTTCTCCACCAAGAGCTGCCCCTAAACCTGCAAACAATTGGGACCTCCTTGATGCAATCTTGGAGCCCAGTAGGACTGCCAGGCAGCAACACCAAGATGGTCAGACTGCCTGAATCTGGGAACCTGACTCCTTCAATGGGGCTGACCTGAAGAAGCTCAAAAGCTTCATTGTTATGTGTAACATGAATTTCTGGATGCATCCCAACTCATTTACTGACAATAGGCAGAAGGTCAACTACATGGTCTCCTACCTTAAAGGGACTGCACTGGAATGTTTCAAGCCATATCTCACTGGTGATCCCCAAACCAAACCAAGATGGGCCACCAACTTAGATGGCTTTCTTGACAAATTACAAATCAACTTCAGTTCTGTTGAAATAGGGGTTGACAAACTACTGGTTAGGTTTCCTGTAAGTATATTCTTTCTGGGAATAATATGGATGGTAAAATCCCAAAAACAGCGAGGCAAAATATATTCAAAAGGAATAGATTTTATGAGAATTTGAATTGTATTTATCAATAGGGAAAATATGGAGATATTCCAAAACTACTCTGAATAACTGTACTGCCGGGTTTGCCTCCACTTAGGCACCGTCCTGGGAATCTGGTCTGGGCGCCAAAGCGCCGGTTCAGCGAATTGTGAGTCTTACACAACTCAGAATAATATGAAAGTTATATAGAAATGAAGTAGAAATGTGTTAGAATGTAGCTGTGGTCTTTGATCACTTGTACGATGAGTTTACGACAAGATAGTCCTAATTAGGGAAGTGTGAAAGTTCAGCACTGAACCTTCGGTTTGGCGCGAATGAGATTCTCGAGTGTAAGGATAATTCCTGGGGGTTTTTCTCTGTGTAGTTCTATTGGAATTGCTTGTTTATCTCTAGATACATTTTGAGTATTTAAAGAAAATGGAAAAATGTTTGTAAGCTGAAAATAAGACGGAGTGAAAATAGAAGATGGCCTAATGCGGCCGTATGCAGGATATATGCATGACTGTGCGGACTTTTTGGTATAGGAAAATACTTAGGGGAAAAATATAGTCATAGGGGGAAATAGAAATAGAATGTATATCAAAAAAAATGCTTGTGCCAAGTTACTTGTGCCTCTACCAATTCCGGATGGCGGCGCGGGTCTCAGTGTTAAGGTACGTGGCCGTGCGGGTGGTATCTGCCAGAATGTGCTCCTAAAATCGTGAAAATATTCGTGTATGTGCTTTGAATGGTCTTCAATCTCCCTGAAAAATGTCATGGTGATGGGGTTGAAAGTGGTGGAGATATGGGGTTTTTAGTGTTGAAGTATATGCATATAATTCAGGATAATTGCCAATTTACAACAAGTTCCTGGGATGAAAAAGCTGAAGCCAAGATTGCTCTCAAAAAACTAATCATGCATAAAACCACAAGGCCACTCAGTTCTTCATGGAATTCTACAGGCTTGCAGTGTTTGTCAACTACAGCAACAACACCCTGCTTTGGAAAGCCTACATGGCTCTACCAAAGTGAATCAAGGATAGCTTGGTCCATTTTGACAAGCCTCAAACCCTCAACCAGATTCAAAATGTCATTCAACAGATTGATGTGAGATACTGGCAGAGAAAGGCAGAGCAGGCCCAAGAGGGCCCTGCTGAGCCAAAAAAAATAAGGAAATTCTGACAAGCCCAAGGCAAACACAGACAAGTCTGACAGCCCAAAAAAACCTAAGGGCAAGGGAAAGGATAACACCACATCCCAGCTGAACCCACCTGAGTATGCAAATAAGCTCGTTAAGGACAACAAGCTCCTCCCCAAGGAATACTAGTGATGCATCAACAATAATATTTGTCTCTTGTGTGGCACTGACAGTCACAAAGTCACAGACTGTCTGAAATCTACTAAGGCACAAGCGGTGATAACTCCTTCAATCCCCAAAGCAGCTACTACCTCAGAAACCAAAGCCTAAAGTTCAGCTAAGGCAACCAAGCCAAAAAAATAATTTACAACTCTTTGGCCTCTGAGCATCCTGAGAGTTGCATTGAATTGGCT